>WJFA01000402.1:0-40193 GCA_009870155.1 Pseudobourletiella spinata
GGTGACGCGGCAACACTGGTGGAGTGACGACGGAGTGACAATGGGGAGTGACTATAAGGGTTGAATAGTCACTCCACCGGTATCCACATCTGGTTCAGTCCAGCCGAAAAGAGAATTCATGTTGTTGTGACTATTTCAGTGCAGTTTTCGCGAAACCTTCAGTGTCCGGTTTAAATTAATCTGACCCTTTTACTTTACTTTTTTTCAAATAACATCCAATAATATTGAAATGGGTCAATTCGCTCGAAACTACATTGCCACATTTCCAAGAGTACCTTTTGTAGTTCGTGCAAATTACTGGGTGAAGTTCCTGTCTCTTTCGTCCACAGCCCCGATAGCATTCCGTTTGAGGCAAGTTTCCACCGTTTTCATTTTAACTCCGAGTTGTAAATCAAAACCACAGAGGTGTCATATTCCGTTTCAATGTCAAGTAAGTTGAAAAAAAAATTAACGAAATTTAAGAGAATTCTGAAAACCATCCCATGATTCTACCTTCCGTTACTGTGATAGTACTGGAATTTACGGCCTTTTTCATCGTCGCAATCAAAAATTAATTCAACCCTTTTAATTAAAGGAACTGATGCAAAATTCAGAGTGAAGACGACTCTCCGTTTGGTTATGTCCTTGTATCCGAGATGAACATGGATAATCCAAATCAAGTAAAAGAGGGCCACCGCTTCATTGAGCTTTACTACTATTACAACACTGAAAAAGCGGCACCTGGACCAAATGACAAAGTTCTTTCGGGATACTACATTTTACTCGTTCAAGGTGATCCACTTCAGATAGTTATGTCAATTGATCTCGCTCATTATGCGACTCGGCCCCGAAAAAATCACATTGTCCTTGGTGAAACTGGAGTTACTGGTGTGGACATTTGCCTGGATGCAACAAAAGTGCCATCAGCTTTTGAATTCAAGACAGCTTCAGACCTGATGGACCACGATCCGTACGCTTTCATGGTTTTCTACTCCCGTGATGCCATACTTATTGAAGAAATCATGCTTAGTACTGTCAACGGAAAATATGTACCGAAAAATATCGACGAAGAATCACATAATCGACAACAAAATTGACGTTTTTGTCTTCGGCAGAAGAGCTGGATTTAGTAAATGCGAATTTTTCTCCTCCTGCTTTCCGCCGCTGGAGGTCAATCCAAAATTCGAATTCATAATGTGTGATTGGGATGTCGCCCCGAATCCATATTATAATCTGAACTACTGCTGCGATAATGTATCACCCTGGAGTCCAAAATGCTTTAAGTTAGGAATACCAATTCCAGGTAACTAGAAATTATGTCCTTAACTATGCCAAACAGTATTTTCAGCAGGATGAAGTAGTAAATATATTTTATGGTTTACAGGAGGCCAAAATGATTGCACCGGACATAATTTCATCCTCGAGGAGCAGCTGAAAGAGGTTGTAACGCTAAGGAGGTCTAGCCTTGAAGTAGCAAGCTCAACAACCGAGTGCGTGGCACTTTATCCGGGCTTTGTACATTCCAGCTATTCCATTATTCAAGATCACGACTACGCTACAGCTGTTAGAGATATTATGTCAAATCCAGACCAATGCCCTATTACTGAAGATGCAATGAACATCGAACAGTCAAGTGCTATATCAATGGTGCGAACATCAGTCACAACTTTTCCGGAGCGTGTTCCCCAATCTTACATCACCGCCTTTGACCACAAATCGTTCGATAGATGCAAATCTCACTTCACAAGACCCAAATACTTGATTAGATGTCGAATTTGTCGAGCGTACTTTTACAACGTTACTTTTCGAGACCAGATTACAAACGTATGACCACAATACAGAAAGATGGATCATTTTCTGCCAATCGAGGAATGAATCAAATAGCAGTTGAGACTCATGAGCAAAATTAAATACTTCAAGAATCATTTAAATTCATCTTGAAATTTCAAAATACCAAAACAATTTCTGAGCGATCCGCAATTGAAGAAGCACAGCGAGAACACGAAAAAATAATTTTCCATTCAACGATGAATGCAATTCAATTGGATTACGTAGAGTTACGCGCAGGGGTTGTATTCAGAAACCATAAGCTGTTCTTAAATGGAGTTTCAGCTTTAGGTGTCAAACTAGGATTCAAACATAGAAGTGATACGCCATTGGAAGGAATATCGTCGATTCCTTCGAAGGGATTTCACTATCGTCTGATAAAAAGGCTTGTGCAGGAACAGAAACCGTTCACACTTTATGTGGATGGCACCACTAATCAAAGCACACTATATTTTGTGTCTCATCCAATCTATTGAAGAGGGAAGACCAGTTGTGTACCTCTGGAGCCTTATTGTCCTTACTGGAGGAGAATTAGGAGTAAATATAATGGAAGACGTGAAAAGGAGAACCATGAAAGATAACAAGATTCATCCCGGATGTGAAACATTTTTCAAAAACATATAGTTGCTGTCGCAACAGATTCTGCCAGTAATATGGTTGGTCAACGAAATTCGTTTTACACGGCCCCTAATAGCTACGTTGGTCGTCAAGTTTCAATGATTAAGTGCGGCAGTCACCGTCTGGAGCGCACGATTATCCACGCATTCGATTTTTTCACTAACACAAGAAATATATTGTATGAATTTTGGAAAGATAAATAATAGATTTTTTCCTTCTATTTCTCAAGAGGATTTCTAAAAGATTTCAAAATGTTACTCAACTCGCGGAAAAAGTTTGACTGAATTTGTATCGATTGAAAAATTCATTAATGTTCATTGGGCGGCTAGCCACAAGAGATGCATGATGGCGTTGTACGCTGACTTCGATATCTTGCGCACAGATCTCAATAGAATTTCAACGGATCGGAGCTATAAGGCTGAAGTTCAAGCAACTGCAACAGACTTAGAATCATATCACAAAACTTTTGCTGCCGTGGTGCCTGAATTTGTTGACTTTCTTTCAGTTTTTCAGCGAATTCCCGAATCATTCCAACAAAAGGTATGCGTTTTAATTGAAAATGTGGATATTATTCGTCAGGGCTACATTCAACTTGAAACGCTGAAATATGATTTGGGGGATACTCTGAAGGACTTTTTATCAAAATGTGAGCGTCGGAACGTTTGTAATCTTAAGGAATGCACACTTGAACTTTATGATCAGTGTCCGTCGACTTTGAACTTAGAAGTATCCTGGTGTAAAACTACGTGACATTCGCTACGACTTTTATGAAAATCTACAAGACCAAAACAAATTGTAGCTTTCGACGTCTTCAATCCAAAATATTTAAAGACCCCGTCGTTTCATGGTGAAGATGCTGCATGTTTAGTAGTCATTAACTGTTACCAACACTTTCCAACTATTGATCCCAATGATATTTCCGACCCCGTGGAAGAAAAAATCCGAAAAGTGTGCCAATTTTATTTCATCGAATCATGCAATCAAGTTATTGAGGATTATTATTTTTAATAACTTAATCGAACGTACTTACTCGGAAGTACTTACTCTCAGCAACTTTAACTGACCCACTCCTTATGTGCGACTGTAACGAAGATTTTCTGCCCCAAAATTTTTTCAAAAGAAGTTTCTGTCAAGCTTCCGTTCACAGAAGACATTCGTCTACTAGTGGAGACGCTTATCCCCACTTCATTCACCAGTGCTGACGCGGAACGTGCGTTTAGCATGGTATCCAACATCAAGACTCCGTCAAGATCCAGCCTCAATCCAGACACGTTAGAGAACCTGTTTCGAATAGCTTTCAATGATACCTTGTACTTGTTTTTAGAAATCGGTAGTTTTTAGATTTCTTGAACTGTTAAGATTTTCTGTTACTGCTTTTACCTTTTTCCAGCTTTAGAATTTACATGCCAATTTGACAATTATTTTCAAACTTTTTGTCAGTTGTTTAGAATTTCTATTGGTTAATATAACTTCTCTTGGATATTGTCTTTTTCATGAGGATTAAATAGATCTGGCAATACCCTTTGAACATTCATTAGAGTGAAATTTTTGAGGAAAACGCCACTATTATAGTTGTAATAGACTCTCGCTGTAAAAGGTGCGGGTAATGTCCTGGAGCACTATATGAGTGATGAATTTCATAATACAAGCAGTGCAAAATACGATTTTCAATTTCCTTTGTAAAATGAAGCGCAGAAATTCGATTTTTCATCATAACTGACCATAAAATTAAGGTTCAAAAACTTCTCTACTAGTTTTTAGTAGTGATGGAAAAAGTGAAAAATTTTGCATTTTTGAATTCTGTAAAACCTGTGACAAGAATCCATCTCGTATGTTTAGAGCTGAGAGGCGCGATCAAAAGCGAGCTGTCAAATCCATCCTAGAAGAACAATATCTTAAATGGTAAGTAAGCGTAGTCTAATTTACTCTTGCTCTGCTATAAATGGTTCCGGACTTGAGAGCTATCCTTTCATAACGGAATGTGTGATGATTGAAACAGCCCAATGCTTGAATGAAAATGGGGAAGAAAAGAAGGAGAAAAGATCTGGCGATCCGGGTTTACAAACAAACAGTCACCAATGGATGTAATAATTGCCATGCAAATCTGTGATTATTCTGAGTTAGTTCTTTGAATTCTGATTTCATCCATGCATAACTTTTTACAATTCCAGAAGCTAATAAGTGTCTTGTGGCTTCTTTGCAAGAGAAGCGTCTGTTCATAAAATATCGAATCTGGGAATTATACAGCATCAAAGGAATGAAATATTCCGTCTAAATTCAGTCATCCAGTCGCTGAAGAAAAGATTACGCAAAATGCAGAAAAAATTGTAGAATACCTATGTCTTTTGAAGAGATAAGGTAGGGCTCATTCGAGCGAGGGTAGGCCTCCTCTACGCGTGACGTTTCCTGTATCAAGTTGCGCACTCCCGGGTCGGACTTGATTACTGCTTCCAGATCCTGTAACTTGTTACAATTCGAAAATGATGTATTACAGCAATACGAGTATGAAGTCTGCGACTTGTGAGTAACTGAAACATGTGAAAATTTTTCGTCACAAAAACAACTACAAAACACTTGCGTACACCCTCATTGTATCCAAATGTAGACAAGATTATAGTGCCTGATTACAACATTACTAAATACACACAATGTGTTTACCTCTGGCAAGTCCTGCAGTTTAGTTATTTCGTGTAGATCGAGTGATGTTGCACCACCGCTTCTTACATCACCAAACTCGTCGTTGGATTCCACTGTAATAGTCATCTTCCTGACTGTCAAAATGGTCTACATCTACGTGGGAATTCTCAACCTGTGAAAACCGAGTATGAGGACGAAAGTATAACAAACCTTAACATGTGCATAATTTCTACGTTCTCCATCATAGATAGGGTACTGTGAAAACTTGATAATAGGGTAAGGCGTACTCAATAAGCCACTAAGCTATGATGGATAAAGCAGCAACGCTTGTTGGTAAAGCTATCTCGTGTTTACCTGTGTGTGTGTGGGTTTTTACCGTGCGGGCGTTGGTCGTTACGGTGAAGTGATTGCGGGGTACACTTCATCCTTAGTTAATTTCAAAACTCATTTATTATGCTGGAGAACAATACCCCATACAAAAAAATCAAGTCCTTCACGTCCATTCCAGGTTTTACTTTGTCTACGATGTCGTCACATAGAACATTCATAAACTTGGTAGCCGCATCGGTAATTCTTGAGGTAGTGCACCCCAAAATTTTTCCACTGAATAACGAAACGCACAAAAATTCAGCTGCTGCTTCAGCTATCGGGGCAGGTTTCATGCTGTCGCTTCCGCCCGTCTCGTCTTCTGCTCCAACTAGGTTGTTTTCTATGTACACATCTCAGTGTTCAATGTTGTAACCGCTGCAGACACTAACGTTGGATACTTTTTGTCGAACACCTGACCTTGTGCATTTCGCTTCTTTCAGTTGCTGGTTTACATGACGCTAGAACGCTGCATATGTAATATTTATTGCAAGTTTCGCACTGAAACTCGTATGACAGTCGGTACCAAGTATGACTTGTTCTCACATGGTTGATGATATCAATTACTGCGAAAAATGAGATGCCACAGCAGACGAATGCTTACGTACCTCCGAGTCGGAAGATGCTGTTCCTTCCATGGTCTGAAGTACATGTTCTCGATGTTGGTCTTGTCCTCTGCGGCTGTGATGACAACTGGGACACCCTGGGGGCACGGGCCCACCGGTTGAAGTATGGCCATTTGTGACTTGTTCCAAGTTCGTTATTGTGATAGTCGGACGTCGTTTTTGATGTAAGATATCAAACAGAACCTGCATATGAAATGTTGACACATCATCATGAAACGACCAGGCTCTTAAGATATTGTAACGCGCACTCTTTTTTGCGTGAAGTAATTATGACGAATGCGGAAAGAAAGGCGATCCAAGTGTTAGGTATTTCACAATATCCCACAAAGTAATGATTGCAACACAACCGAGGTTCTCGTGGCCAAACAACAAGTCCTCCTATTGGTATGAACAGGCAAGAAGTGGTACCAGGACGTCCCGTGTGTGGTCCGATGCTGTTGCCAACTCCGTGAAGGGTGAATTGGGGTGGCTTTCACAGCACAGTTTGGTGCCTTGTCCAGCATGCTCAGGTGGCTTATCGAGCATGTTGGGGTGGCTCGTTCAGCCACGAGTTCGAGTTTTCTGCCTGCTCTATGCATCGATAAAGAGGGCTATACACCCGAAAGCTTCTCAAGTTGTCGCAATATCATTTACGGGAATGCAGGACCGTCCACATTTGCTCAGAAAGTGATGACATCAAAAACCCCACATGTTTCAACCAAAGAAAATTTAACCTTTGTTCATGGCATCATCACATGGCATGCCAAAATAAACGAACTCAATGCGTACCTGCGAATCCAACAATGGTGTTGCTGAAGAACTACATGAACTTGATTTCGCTCTTTTTGTCGGCGGCTTCCATGACGAATGCTCCGCTGTAGATGCAGGTGATCCTGCAGATGAAATATGGGAGTGTATGGCAGTGGGAGGCTGCGATGATGACCGCTCCGTTGTAAGTGGACTGAACCCTCCCGCTGAATTATGGGCATATATTAAATGTCGAAGCCGTCTCCGTTCTCCCAAGCTCACGTTGAGATTGCGTAAGTCAGTGTCAGTCAAAAGCCAAAAGGTGTCTTCAATATCTTGCCCTGTTTACCACAGACCATTAAATATAACGATACTATACAATAATTGTTTATTTTGTTTATTTGTTGAGAAAAAATGTTTATCTTTCACTATCTCCGAATTTTCTTACCACTCCAGCTTGTTATATATGGCATCAACTCTAATTCTGTTATTGTTTCCACATCAATATTCCAGCAGCCCGACGTTGCATTTGTTGTATGGGGCCATCGTTGCTGAACGGAACCTGCAGATGCAATTTTTTCACCACCGTTATGCGAATAACAACGACTGATAAATGTTAGGAACACAACCAATACCAGATCCAACTCCATTTACCAAACTGTATAGTACCCATTATCGCATTAATGTAGATCACTATAAAACTAAATTCGCCATTTTTTTCATTCTTCACACTGTTCTTACCTACTCTCCGGCGTTGATTTCTGTTGTCTTCCAAATGATGTTGCAATGAAATTGTAGTATTTAATTAATATTACAATTAATTAATGCATAATACGATTTATAAAATCCGGAATCAAGCCTCACACACCCGATGATAAATATGTATATGAAGAACGCGGCCCGCACAAACTTAACCGTAACTGACACTGTGACGGTTACAAATAAGCCGCTGTTAGTCGATTCTGCCCCTCAGCCGACGCAATCCTTTGTGTGCACCTTCCCGCGTAAACGGAGGATCTTCCCATTAACTGCCTGCCCGCTTTTACGCATTGCCTTGTGTGTGTACGTGCGTTTTCCTGCTCACCCGCACTGTTTATCTTTTAAGTAGGGACGCGTCACGTGGATAAAGTTCCATCGAATTTGAACTCATTGTGCTATATGGGAAGAGGTTGACGAATGGGGAACTACAGCGGGAAACCGACCCTACGGTATACGTTAGCTTCATCGAACTTATGTAATTATGTTTTTTATGAGGGGTGAACATGGCTCTTTGAAACCGCAACAAATCTTAAGTTTATCACTGTGCTGTAAAAGGAAATATTCAAAGAAGGAAGTAGTTCTATTGTGGGGCGTAAGTCGTGTTTAATGCAGTAACCGTAACCTAGTAATTACTGTGGTGAACGGACCGGGTTTTACGGGCTGTTTGAATTTTGTTCGAAGACTTGATCTGAAGTAGCGGGACGTAAATATGAACGCCAACCAAGAGGTAAGTATAAATGTAAAATGTTAATGTGTAAGCATGAAGGTATGAGCATACGCAGCACGTAAATTTCATTTGTATCGCAGGCCGTTGGGTTCCTCGTACGACATTATGATGGCAGAGGACGACCAGCAGCCTCTGCAGTTTTTGTGGACAAGAAACATAGCCTCTGTTTAGCAGGACAAGTGATGATTCGGATACCTCAAGATATAACGGATAAAGTGCAAGTGAACAATGTGCCACATGGGCTGACAAACATGGATTACGTCATACTAGTTCAGCAAAATTATGTGATGCCACTGGTAACCATGTTACAGGGGCGAGTTCAAATGGCAACTATACGCATCACGGAAGCGGCGACGGAATGCGATATGGTCGGGGTTTTGGCCGCCATACGACACCTCAAACGTTTCCGGATCCTGGCGATTAGGTTGGAGCAGGACGCCAAGACAATGCTGACGAAGCAATTATTTACCGACGCAGTTTTTCCCAGTGTGCGTACAGTCGCAACAAACGTATCGAAAGGGTGGCAAACGCATTTATTTATTGGCGGAGCTCATTGCCTGCTGTCCCAATACGAGAGAGTTGAATTTGGAGGGTTCGTGGACACACTCTATGAACGATAGGGTACAAGTTCTCTCCTCAGTTATTGTGTGTTCTTTGAAAAATGCACAATCCATTACCGTAATGATGGAAGCCCTTGCAAACCGCCAGCTGTGGAACCTACAGAAAGCAGTTTTCTTGCACCGGAGTACGCTGGCATTGAAAAACTTATTCCAAAGTTTCTGGAGTCGGTCAGGACATCGTTGGAAGATGTTGTTCTCGGGGTGAAGAACATGCTAGACTGGCAGTTGAAGAAGTGGAACGTGAGTTCTTTAACTATTGATGGCGTCGGGATATGTGCAGAAATAATATTACCGCGAAAATTAATGCCCATGTGTGTGTGTCCTCTCACAGACATTGGACAACATCATTCCGAAAAATATGGAAAGACCGAGGACGGTTGAAACACTCGAACTGCCGCACATAGATTCCATCCGGGCGGCTTGTATGGATCTTGGGACGGTTGAGTCCACTAAAATCGTTTGGCTAGTGGTCGACGTAACTACTCCGCCCGCACGTGGCCAACGGTTAGTTCCCGGTGAAAACAATATAAAACGGATTTTGAACAGTCACCTGATTGAAGATGATGACATGTACTTGTATTCACAGACAATAAAGTGGAACAGTGACATTCCCGTTATCCAAATTTCACGAAGATGTTCCATACATTTTGAGGAGAATTTTAAGGAGCTTGCGACAGCATTTTGACAGGACATGTGACTCCCTATAACCAACATGGCTATCGCGGTGAAAAATACCGGTAATGCAAGATCTGGTAGGTAAGTGTGGTGTGTGCAACATCAGTATGTGCCGCTGGAGAGTTAATTTTAAGGACGGAATGTCATAAAAACATTTGTGTGAATTTATAGAGCTTCAGCGGGTAAAAATTAATTTCCGGACAGCAAATATCCGTGGTAGGATGACTTCCAACGTCCGTGACAAATGCTTCGCTGTCCATATCAGTGGAATGAGTCAGCTTAAATATCTGCTGGCAAATAACGTAGTTATTCATCATCACCAGTATTAAATGTGAGCATGAGAAATGAGAAATGTTTTGTAACCGATACTCCAGGGTAGGTGGTGGAAGCCATTAACATCTGATTCAAAACTCACGGGCGTAAACATGCCCTCCTCGAAGTAGCGTCGACAGGGAAGGGGCGCTTGGAGGAGCCCGCGTGTGTGCTCCAATGCTGCTGCGAACCATATGGATGTGGCTTATCGAGCATGCCTTAGTCGTGTATGTGCTAGTCCTAGTGACAAATGGTGCATGCACGACTGCGCTACGGACTTTTCATTCTCATATAATATTATTCATTTTATTATTATTATTATTCATGTATAATATTATTAATAATATTATTGCAATATCATTAATCTCACGTGATATTTTGTTCCAGGTTCACCCGGATGCAGTTGATATACTCAATGCCAACCAAAATCCAGTGAAGCAGTAGTGCATGTTGACGTTAGTAGAGGAGATCAATGTGTAATTTGCAAGAACGCAACGTCATGAAAGGAATGAAAACTTAGTTTAGTAATAAATGAAAAAACATATTGTTAACCTGGTATGCGTAATAAATTAGTCTAACTTTGGTGAAACTGCTAAAATGTTGCATGCTACATGTCACAGTTAACACAAAATGGTTTGGAATTAACAAGAATAAATAAGATTTTTTCATGCAAGCTTGTTTGCGTGTCTCATCGAACATTTTTTCGGGGTGCTTATCCAGTTAGGGTCGCTTAGCATGTTGGGGTGGCTTTTCCATCTCTTCGTCATGTATTTCTAAAATAATAGCTTGTTGACGAAAAATTTGTGCCACATCTTTTTTTGCATTTTTAACGTGGAATAATGAAAATAAAATATCCTTCACAAAACATTCCCTGAAACATCTACAGCAAGCGTCAACCCATGTGTTGAGAAACTTTGTTTTCCGACAACAATTGTGACGTCCGTCGGAAATCCGCGGGACCTATAATTGCTGTACACATGTTGCAGTGAATCTTGCACAAAGTTTTCTACGTGAAATAGCTGCATATTTACGGACACGCTTCAAGGGACACTATCTGTACTGCCTGCTATCCATAAGTCCTACGAACCCCCATAGTCATGCCTAAAATTCCAGTCACGGCACACAAAATCAGTCAACAAGTACACAAATGACGACCTTATCTACCGTGAACATAATTATCAATGTCGTCCTTCAAACACCTCCCGCGGTCCCAACAAGCCCTTCAAAAATTTCCTTATCAGTACGCACGTATTCAAACACAACACCTCTCATGTTATATTATATTTCATAACACAAAACCTTTCGTATTATGTCATATATCGTATTACAACGGGTAAATGAAATGTAACTTATAAAAAAATAAATAAATAATATTCTAACACAGAAAATGTTCCTCTCTCAGGCCCAGTCAAACACATTTAAATAAAACTTTTAAATAAACATTCAAATAATGCCGCCTTATAAGTTTATCCTTGTCTACCCACTGAACACTTGTCAGTGTAGCTTAGGTCCTATAGTCAATTGACTGACCCAGTTTCGAGGTCAACTCTCGGATACCTCGCAGCAGGACAAACGAGATCTGACCCTGTACGAGGGTCACATCTGGCATCCATCTTTGTTTATTCTTGGCGCGAATAGACCCACATTTGAAATAACTCACCTTTTACGTGATATTGCGTAAAATGTCGTTTACGCGATATCGCGTAAGCCAAAAATCCCGTATTTACGCGATATCAAGTAAAATGTCGTTTACGTGATAACGCGTAATACCCTTGTTTTTACCCGATTCCGCTTAAAATTTCCTTTTACGCGAGCATCAGCACAACATTTTATTTACCGTGTATTTAAACTCGCACACCTAAAATTTAAATCATGACGCCATTTTAATGCATGTAAAACCTCCGCAAACCAGCGTATTTTCTATGAAAAGGTATTCAGAGGTTCAAATCCCTTAGCGGCCTGCACAGCCAATCCATTATGAGGAGAAATCCGGTATTCAGAGGCACGGCAAATCGAGAGTCGATTATATGTTAAAGCACAGGGAAGTTGCCGGGACAATACAATTTATCCGGTAATTCGAGGTATCCATTATATAGAGACCCGGTATAGCGAGGTTACACTGCATACAATATCTTATAAAAAGGATCGTGCTACACAGTTTTATTTTTGACGCTAAATACCAAACAGTAACAGTTGTAGAAATACGAAGTTAACGACACGGCATTACATCATCAACTAGTGAAAATACAGAATGTAATGAATACTCTCTAAAGCATCTTCTGGCGATAAGCTTGATTGAGCTCGATTGAGCGATGAAACGCTCAATAAACTCACACATAGCTACATGATTAATTTCGCATTCGTTACAAATCCAAGCCCCTTTCCCGGGTTTAAACATTTAGATACAATCAAAATCAAAAGACAGCGGAGAGACTCCCGTAAAATCGAGACTTAAATTAAACAATTCTCTGTCATTGGATCCACGTGCAGGGTTCCGAATGGGCGACATCCTTGAGAGCTCGGTAAACATTGTCAGGGTAATGATCCATCATCATTCGCGGTGTCACTTTCACATCACAAAACTCCGTTCGGTTGGCCCAGCGGTACTCGTACCTTGGGCCATCAACTAAATCAGGCCTAGAAAAATAATTAAGAGGAAGACTCTCAGGCGTGTTTACCTTACGCAATGAACTTTCATAAGTGTATTAAACCTACCTGGACTGAAAAATAGGGCGCTCGGTGACATACAGAATGCGTCCAGGGGGAAACATTGGACAATTGGTAACTGATTCTCTCTGCATGCGCTCCCTTACCTCAGTGAGTGAAACCTGTGAGCAATCCAATAACTGAGTGACGTCAATCAATAAATACCTCGTTAAGCTATTATTTGTAATGTGCGCACATATGTGTAATAGTTCTGTGTCTCGGCAGATGCCGACAGAAGATTTGTGTCGCTGGTCGTTCTTTCCGCGTCTTCGTGATGTTGATCTCCGTAGACCAAACTCGGGTAGCCGCCGACTAGGAAGTAAAAACATCCCCCGACGAGAATGCGATACTGCATAAATCAGCAAGGAATGAGTTTAAAATTTTCCACCAATTCCTTATTACTAAGGCGAGGATTTTGCACATTTTGCACTTTAAAAGATACACCTGTATTCGCTAGGTAAAATCGATTACGCATATCAAAATTAGTCGAATTGCAGTTTTAGTTTTTTCTGAAAAAACATTTTTTGCATTTTTGAGCTTTCAAAAACGCATTTTCGGAAGCGAAAAAAACGCATTTTGGTCCTCGCCCTACTTTATTACAATGCTAGTCTCACTTTTGGAGTTCGACACTCTTGGATCACAGTCTGGAGCTTCTTTTGGAACCGGTGGAACGTGGGTACGCTCAAGCGTGGTACTATATCATCCCCCACCACCACAGAGGTAACAAAACTCTCGCAATACTGAGCACCTTCCAATGTTAGCAGCCCACCTGGAAATCAATAAAATGCTGAGCTGCTGAAGCCGTGAGGATATGACAATTCGTCTTCTGAAATACCTGGCGGAGAATATGCGTAGCAGCGTATATTCGGATACTGACTTCTGAGAATCAAGCTTAGAATAGTCGCTGTGCCCGCTCCTAAACTATGGCCTGTGAGCACTAGGTTATAGTCCGGGTAACTCCCAAAAGCTTTAGGCAAAAGATGAGAACTCTGCAGCTTACGCTCCACATTGCGAGCAGCCAAGAGCATTCCGTTGTGAGCCTTTAGAAGTTACCAAAAAAAAGTCTTCATTGATTTATGCTTTCGGGAAAATTACGACTTGTCACGGTGTGTTTCACCTTGCAACTTGGAGGGATTTCAGGGCAGTCCAGCGGTTTGGCCTCCGCCGTCAAATCAGTGAGAGCATCCCGGAGGGACATCGTTCCTCTGATGGCCACTACGACCGATTTGGTTGTGTGATCCAATGCCACAAAGAATGGAGTTTCATAAACTGAAACCAAAAAAATCTGTACTTCACATATTAATATAAGAATTTTGTACTGATATTTTGTCAATTTAACCTTGATTTCTAAACGATGCGTATAGCAGATCCTGTTCCTGCACCCTGATTGTATCTCGCAGTGCCGAAGTATTGCAGTAACAACAGTTGTCTCCCTCTATTTGACACGGGTGGGATCTAAATACAAATCACTCTTGCTTATGAAGATCATTACTCACATTGGAAAAGTTGGAGCACTGCGTCGACTGTAGGAAGTTAAAAAGCCAGAATTATCATTACTGATTACACAGCATTACTCACATGCAGCAGCCGCAACAAAGCAGATTTTCCCATAGCCTGCAGATCCCAGTTTTCATGTGAGCAATCACATACCAGGGCCACCCGTAAGACCCCAATGCAAACTTCATAAAGTGGCAAATGAGTTGTGGGGAGTTCCAACTGTCCCGCGGGATTTCTACTACGGAAGACATAGATTCGTCTAAGGACGGTTCAGCAGATACTGGAAGTATCAAGTCTTTGCTTCTCTCAGCATCTTTCGCAGCTTTTGCCGACGCCTCAGCCTGACTCTTTAAATGAAGGATAATTAGACCAGCAGCAAGGTCTGAAGGGACGAGGTCAACATCACCCACAAGGTAGCTCATGATTCCTGTTTTAAAAATCAGAGTGAGCAATTTTTAAAAGTCAAAAGAATGGTACCAACAATATCAAACTAATGTTCGTAGAACACTGCAAATAGTGTAAATTTTTTAAGGAAAGACTCACTTCCGACTTCTTTAAAAGCATCCCTGATATATTCATCATTGCCAAAGCAAGAACATAGTAGTAAACGGCATCTGCGCTCCCAAACTCGGTGGTTTCGGTTCCAAACTCCACTTTCAAATCTCTCATATCCGGAATAGCTGTCGCTTGCGGGGTTACCGTGAGGATCGAAAACGAGAGCGATTACGATTATCATTACTACGACGACCACCCAGTTGCAAATTATTAAACCTGAGATGAGTACAAAGACAAATTATTATCTCCTTTATTGAGTCCTCAAGGGTCCAACAATGCAGTGACCCGAATCGCGAACGTAATACAACTTCAGCAACGTTTGCTATGATTAATTTTGTTTGTGATACGCACCTTTAATGAGCATAACCGTGTAAGGTCCCTCTTCACAATCCAAGGTTCCACCAAAAACCCAAACCGAACCGACAATGTTCCAGGCAATCTCTGGGATTTCGAAAACCAGTCTACAAGATTCGCAAGACACATCAAAAACTTTTACACCAATTTTCTAGCTTACCAAGTCAAAAAACGAATTTCTGCTTTCGGAGTTCAAAATATTACCTTATGTATAAGCAAGGAACAACGTATTTTCTAGACTCCAGATCCATAATATACCCTGCCATGCTATTTTGAATCAAGGCAATATCAGAAAATACGATGGCAAGAAGCACGGTGAAATTTCCGTACAAATAATATCTCAGAAATTCTCCTCCTGGACAGTGAAGATTAATATCATGTTTCCAAAATATGATGCAGCCAGACAACAGCCTGTAACAAAAAGAAATTTTACGTAGCTTCTTCAGAAGTTCTTCTTTTCTTCACTTAGGATCTTTAGTCACCGATACTTTTCTGCATTTATTGCAGTTTAATTAGACTCAAAGAATCATAAATCTTAAACTTCACTCACCACGAAACTCGAACAAGAAGATCGATGAATCCTGGAAATACAAAGTCATCACTTGCAATTTGCCACCGACGGCGGAATGCAACTAAAGCCGGCATTTCTGAACGCTGACAACTCAAAACTTTTAACTGAAAATAATTTCAACAAGACTTCCAAAAATCTCCTAACAGCTAGCGATAAGTTAACTAACACTGGTGGTAATTTTCCAAATCAATTGCCAATCTCAATAGGCATCTGGTTAACTTCAGTCGAAATTTTGAGAACAACATGCTGATGTAACAAGGAGCCTCACTCTCAAATGGGCTTTTTCCAGGAAGCAATAATCGTGTATCGCATTACTAATCTCCACAGAAATAAATTGGCCTGCAATTGAGCAGTCTTTTTCATGGTATATTTGTATTGGCCGTCGTTTGAACTTTCCGCCCTTTTCGTCCTAGCCATAAAGCGCAAAATATCGTTTTCACGTTTATTATACGCAATGCATTGCATTTTCGTACACTACAGGTCTCAATTAAATTTTCAACAACGTAATGCTTTGCAGCATTATTTGCAATGGCACCGCAAAAGATAGAACTTTGTTTTTGTTTTGTAATGAAGGTAGTAGGTGAAGAGCTGATGAGCAGTTGTTTGCGTATTTTGCATTTCCAGAAATAACGTTTTCCTTCAAATAGCCTTACTGTGATAGTAAGAACGGTTTTTTCTTGGAAGTATTATCACTATCACCGACCACAGCTGATGTAATTCTATGCAACTTTTAGCAGCCGGATGTGGGGTAATGGTCCAGTTTCATAAAACAGATACCCCAGTCGTTGCTAGAGTTCATTATTTTGTGCTCATATTTAAGTCTTGGCGGAACCGATGCCATGTGACGCCAAATACCGAACTCCCAGTTTGGTTGGGGGAGGATTCACTTCCGGTAGTGCTCATGTCAATCGTATAAAGCTCTCTTGACTTACGTCAGTGTAGCGGCATGTAAACTGTGGTATGCCAATCGTATAGTACCCAAAATTTAATCATAAGCTCATAAATAATTGAACATTGTATGAAAAATCTTATTTTTCCAAACGTTTTTCATTACTAGTATGTTTTGATCCAGTACTTACGGCACTTGAGTTGGAACATCTCGCCAACCCGACGCATTTTCAGAGGAAACTGAAAACGTTCCAGGAATCCCCGTTCGCAGGACAAGTTCTGGTTGTAAATTTAAACTGACACTAAGAGTTGTAATCCACCGGATGTGGTTTCACGAAGTACGTTTCGTGGGTGAAACCAACCTGGCGGAATTTGAATAAATAACAGCTGAAACTCCCAATTTGCTCAATGGATAAATGCAACCGCACTTTGGTACTTTGCAAAAAGGTCAAAGCTCTGCAACAGCTAACAATGTTTTTCTGTGGGATACTTTTTCTTATTTCTCTCGCTCTGGCGAATCCTCGTCACAGAACTGATCAATACCTGGAAAATGGGCATGAATTTAATCCAGCTCGGGACGTAAGATTTGGTGTTACCCTTAATTAGTAGCAATCCTGAAGTTAGAAACTAAGGTGAATTTATTTTGCTTGAATCAAAGTTTTAATTATTTTGCATTTTTATAGAAGGAGAACGTCAATTTCGCGGCATTTTACAATCACAGAGGTGGCTCCATACTCGATTCTCAACTACATCTTCAAGATCTCCTCATCCCAGCTGTGAACGGTGGAGTGCGAGAATCAAATACAAACCCTTTGCCGCTAAATTTCCATCGTAGATCAAGGCGGAGGAACCGCCTATATCACAGCTATTCGCCAACAGAAGATGACGACCTCCGCTCCCGTTATCCAGATTTCCTCGATGTGAAGCCTTTAGGATAACCACCATTGGAACTGAGATGGCTGTATGAATTCCGTTTAGATAAATGTACTACAATATTGTCTCCATTGTTACTGTTAAGTAGAATATCAGTCAGTTGTGAAACCGTTGTATTCATAAAGCTCTAATTACACCCTCAGTTTTAGACCTTTACTTTTTATTAACTGATGATGGGCGAAGCCAATTCATGGGAGCACCGGTGATGCCGATCCGTCTGTCTGTCTATCTGTCAGCTTGTCACCATGATTCCAGACGACTGGCTGGACAGGTTTTAATGGGACTTGCCAGAATCTTTTGTGAAGGCCAAAGGTCAAGATGAGAAGCCTACTGAATCTCATTTACCTGGAGTCACTGAGTGAAAGGTCATTTAAATTTGTTCCATCTTTGTAAGGAGGAGCCGACTAAGTACGTCTGTCCATCCACGCTTCCTTCCACCATCCACTGTGATTCCTTATGATTGGATTTTAGGGGAACTTCACAGAATCCTAACTAAGAAAAAGATCAAAAAACCTAATTAGTATCAGTGTGGTAGGGTGCAGAGTCACTGAGTAATAAGCTTATTAAAGGTCATAATCGAAATACATGCCCTATGGAAACTTTACCTATACGCCACCCTCTACTTTCATCCCGCTTCGCCACTCGCACATGCTCGGTTTATAGCCCTTTTCTTACTACGGACAGGCATAGTTGAGCCTGGGAAAGGATGATAAACCCTACAACTTTTTATAGATATCCTATGATGAAACAATTAGCCATCTTGATCCGATTGTGGGCAAATCCTTCGGTATTTTCCAGTAAATGATGCCGGAGTCATGCATTAGTATCGATCTATGCATTCAGTTAAGGAAGTTAAATTAAATTTCAACTGGCAACCAACTTCAACTTCCGTAAATATTTCCACGACTAGGAAGCTTAATATTGCTTAATAGTGTCCTGCAGGGATTGGCTTAAGTGAGGCGGCAATGGACCCCTTTTGGAACTATTACTACACAAGTCCGAACGGACTTCCCAGCCAGAAAAATGTCTTAAGCCTCCAAGGTGTGGTCCAGGATGTGGTCTAGCTTCCGGAGTTCAGCCCGTGGCAGCTCTAGGAGAAGTGATATTTTTCCTTTTTTATATGATCGTCGTTAAGTTGAAGTCAGATCATTCAAACTTCCTAGTAGCAATTTCAGTCGCGTGGTTTTCCACTCCTGAACAACTTCCATCCACTGGAGACTTCATCATGCCTAAAATAATAGTGTTTTCACTGATTTTCATTTTCGCCGACTTTTGTTCGACGGGCCCTGCAGGATCCGATCCTCGACTTGGTCGGCAGGCTAAGTATCTTGTAAGTTGGTAAACTCAGCGGTTGTCCAAGCTGTACATATTTAAATACCACTTCGGAAACATTTCAAAAGTTGTGTATTCTGTCCGGAAATTATCGCATCTATAGTTTAAGTCGGCTACCACTAAAAAAAACTATATTACCTACCGAGAGATTAAAATTTCTGTACTAATAGTCTTTACTTTCTAATTAATATCAGTCAGGAAATTCCTTGGAGTCTGAGGATGTGGATGATGTAGTACCGCTTAAATCTTCACTTTCCGATGATGTCAGTGCCGAAGAACCTACAAAAAATCCTCTCCGACAAATGTTCTCCAAAGCCAAAGCTTCACTTTCGGAGTCATCTGACATCGATACACTGTCACAAAAAGGAGCAAAACTGAAAGGATTAAGTGAAATGGACGAGGTGGAGAGTACGAAATTGATTAAAGAGTTTCTGGAAGCACTGCTATCCCGCCGCAACATCATTTACGGTTTAGACAGGCAAGAAAGGGAGAAAAGATTCCCAAATTTTCATGATTTATACGCCAGATCAGTCCAGTGACAAAGTATGTAATCATGCCGCCCAATATCCAGTGAATTGGATTTCTTCTCTTTTGGAAACTTTCATAAGTCCGTACTGGTGGTATTGATCAGTCGATCATTGTGGCATTAATATGGATAGTCATGTTAAATGTTCAATAAAGATTCGTTCCCCCCAAAAGAACAAGGAACGAAACCCAAAAGAAGCCTTCCAATTTCAACTTTAGTTGAAGTTTGAAATTCTATAAGATTTATTAAGCTCCAGTCATGATTCCTGAGTATGTCCGCTGATCCTCCAGCATGCGCAGAAACACTTGGTACTTCCTGGCATGGTACCTGACATACAGAACTTAACTTTTAGATATTTAAGCTGATAGATTATAAGCTGTGATTTTAACAAAAAATACTTACGACTTGTCTTCAATTCGAGGACAAACTTTCGTGCAGCCACCTGCCATCTGTGCCACGGCTTGTTCCAGTGTAATTTCAGCCGTGGCTGCAGCTGCCGACATGGCAGCTCCAAGGAGAACTGGCTCGCTGCACTCCGGGATCACCACAGGGAGACCGAGAATGTCCGCGTGCATTTGAACAAAGAGTTTGGACTTGGTTAGACCGCCGCAAAGTACGAGCTCGGTAAACTCGTGTCCTGCCTTAGTCAGTGCTTCTTGAATGTGTCTACTTCCGTACTAAGGAAATTTCATCAAATATTTAGCAATTAAAAGAGATTATATAAGACAGAAATCATTATTATTATTATTATTATTAAAATGTAGTGACAAATTCACATACTGCCAAGGCTTGTATGGTAGCCAGGTAAAGTATGGCCAAGTTTTCCACGGAATTGGCAAGGGTGAGTCCAGAAATCTTTACAAATTAGACAGTCATACTCAAACTACTTATTATGCTTTCACCCGTTGAGTTTGCAATATTTGAGCTGAAAAAAGCAAAATACTCACCATGCCCTTCAGGGTTGGATCCGCTATTGGTGAGCGGTTTCCATGGAAATCCGGCCAAATGTGAATGTCGGATGTTAACCTTGCAATGCTCTGGTTGCTGGGTGAAATCTCCTGCAAAAGCGCCTCCAACTTACTTAATGCTTTGCTGCAAAAATAAAAACTCTCCCACTCAATTATTCCAATAATTCTAATAAATTATGAAAACAAATGAGGAAAAACGTGAGGTGATTTAGAAAATTTGGAAACTGCTTGTAGGAACTAACCCATGACTTCCTGCTTCCTTCAGAAGAGCAGGATAGGCTGCATGGCTTATAACGACGTGATCAAGTAATTTCCCTGCCGCACTCTGACCGCCCTCGTTTAAGTAAAAGTGATTCAGAATCACACCATAGTAAGGTCCCCAAACTCCAGGAACGAGCAACGACTTTCTGCTTAATGCCATGTGGCAATTGGACGTGCCGCAAATGATACTTAATCTCTGCGCCGCATCCGTCAACTCTTCTCCAGGACTATGGCAGCCCAACATCCCGAGCACTCCGGAGTGAGCATCGATCATGGAAAAGCCCACCTTTGTGAAGCGACTGAGGCCTAGGGCAGCGGCGGCTTCCAGTGAGATTTGATCTGTGTCGCCGGGATGTGAAATAGTGCTCCCAATTTTAGGGAGAGCATCTGAAATGCCAACTTGCTCAAAGTAAGACTCGTTCCAGCCACTCTCTGTGGGGCTATTCACGTAGGTCCACTTGCAGCCAAGACAGCAGACGGAGCGGCGGAGGGAGCCCGTGGTTTTCCACCTCAGGAAGTCCCCGAGATCGAAGAAATGGCGCGTAGTACTGTAGCAGTTGGGCAAGTTTTTCTTCAGCCATAGCAGTTTTGGGGTCTCCATTTCTAAGGATATTGAACCTCCAACGTACTTGAGAACTTCGTGTTCCGTTCGATTTATAAATTCTGCCTCCTGTGCGGCGCGGTGGTCCATCCACATCACAATGTTCCATTCTGATTCCTCATTTGCTGGAAAATAAAATCAAAAGTGAAGGTGTAGCCTCGTCTTGAGCTTGTTAAAAATAGCCAGATGAGTTAACCACAATGATTATTTGGAATGTCTTCAATGCCATAAATATACAATAATTTTTATTCAATGAGCACGATTAGATACTTAGCTTATTTCAATAATTTAGCATGTTAAAATAATTTGGAATTTAATATAAAAGCGTGCTGAGATTGTATTAACAGCGTAGAAACTGTAGTAAATTGGGGTGAATTTCTGTTACTTTTATTTATGGACACGGGTTGACCTCGGTCACCAATAGCCACCAATGAGCAGGTGGCACAGAAAGCTATCCCGGCCACCTTATCCTCGTCCACATTCTTGGTAACTTCCTGAACGCAAAAAATAATTAGCGTTTCTATTTTTCTGGAAACTTAAATAGCTTATACGCTTTTTTAAACGGCTCCTCACGAACCTTCACAGTGTACGCCACCGCATTCCATATCTCCTCGCTGCTCTGCTCGTAGTATCCCGGCTCTGGGTTGTTGATCTGTATATCCTTCACTGCCACATGGAGTAGGGATCCGGACGGTGAAAAAAGTCCCGCCCTCACACTGCCACTGCCCACATCCACCCCAATATACAGTGATCCCATCTTGACTATTACCTGCACTTCTGTAGTCTCAAGCGGTGGAAATGAAATGTGTCTTGGTGTTAAACACTACGAGTTTCTCCTGTAGACAACCACAATGGGGATCCAAAGCACTCACTGTATTCTTACTGTGTTTGGGCTTCTCTCAAGGTCAACGTGACCTGATCACTGCATTATCAATTTTATTCATCCTGCAAAGCCATACGAATTAGGGTGTAGCCAAAGTGAGCCACCCTCGGCATTGGCCAAAAGAATCTATGATCTCAAGGTCGACGGAGCAGCTCACTCTCTATTCTCCAACGTCTCGAGACATTCGTATTGTGGTTGTATTAGCAGTGAAAGAGGTTTGGTTGTGCATACGATGTATATTTATTCTAATGTGCAAGCATATCAGCAGAGTGACAAACAGCTGGAGATTAGCGCATGTTTATCATTGTAGTTCACATTAAGGGTGAATTCCAGCCTTGAAATCCGTAGGCTTTGGCTCTGAATGATGTGTAAATCATTTGAATTTGAAGCTACATGCGGCAGACTTGTAAAATGATAATGAATTTCACAGGAATAATTGCACATTTGATCACATGCTGGCTAGCACAATCTGTCCTAAATCATTCGTGTTGCTGTAATTATTCCTGCTTTTTTTAAACGTACGAATGGAGGATTAATCAAGCTAAAAAAATGAGCAGTATTTACAGTCAGCGAGTATTCGCAAATTTAAAATGTATTTGAGCAATAATTATTGTCTTCATTTTAATTTGGAAGTTTTGAAACTCCAAAATGTGAGAATCATCCACCCCTCCCTGACAGACTAAAAGTACAGAAAAATTGTACATTTGATTTTCAATATCTTAAGTTGGGTTCATCACATCACACAACAAAATCACGGGATCGAATCCGTGCTTACATTTATGTAAGAGCGCTTTAGAACACTACAAATATACAGTAACTAAAATTATGCTGTCCACAATCATGTCTTAGAAATAATTCATAACCATCAGTCTTCATGTCCCCAGTATAGTAAACATCCCATAATGGCACTAAAGCTATAATTACATTTCCCCCAAAAGTATTCAGCTCACAGGCTGCTACAGTCTAATAGAGGCCGGCATAGGATAGATGCGGTCATTGTTCTGCGCCAGCACCTTCAGAGATTTGAACATCCGGTAAGGCATGTGATCCAGTATTAAGCGGTCGTGGACGATAATTTCGGAAAACTCTTTTCTGTCAGCCCAGCGCATACGCCAGCGGGATCCACCACAATAACTGGATTTTTTGTTGTGTCTGAAAGCACAGAAAGTTTTACTATGGTCACAAATCCCTTGAAGTTTCCATACTACTAGTCTGCAGTAATAACTCACCCAAGGTGAAATTCTGGGGTCTCAGTAATGTAAACGATATCTCCGGGTGGCCACATGTCCCCACAAGGTACCCAAGTTTTCCCGTCCAGGGATCCCAAATATTTGTCATGGCATGTCTCATTTAACTGCGGAGAAAACAACTGTAAATTTAGTGGCTCATGTCATGCAAGTATTGAATGGAAATAAAACTGAAAAATGAGCGGGAGAACAAACATTGTCAAAGTTGTTGTTCCGAGTTTCGTCATCACTAGATAAGTCGACGGATACCATGCCCACTTCTGATTGGATTAGTTCCGCTTTACTCTTCCGCCTCATATCAGTCTCATTCGACTCGGATGATGGCTGCTTTCGGCGATATGCCGTCTTAGGTCGCTTACCCCTCAGCAAACACAGTGCACCGAGAATTATTTGGTACTGGAATAAAGAAATTAACGTTTCAATCCATCTAGAGTGACTACTTTAGTAAAACTTATCGTAATTTGAATGCACGAAACGCTCTGACTTGTCATCTTGACTTTCAGTCACTGAGAGTTTCTCCTACCTTGGGCGATTTGCTCTCGCTAATGGCTTCCATCACAGCATACTTGAGCTTCTCTATTGTACGTATACCCAGACGCGGAACAATATCATTTCCGTACACTACCGAGACCACAAAGTCCTTGCAATATTCCGCCGCATCCAGTGACATCAAACCTCCTATCAATCAACATCAACACGGATTAGTTATTATAACAGGATTAAATTCACCAACAGTTGATAAAAGAAATGGAATACAATAAATACCTGGCGGAGAAAACGCATAGCATTTCAAGTTGGGATATTTATGCTTCAAAATTAAACTGAGAATGGCTGAAGTCCCCGCACCCAAACTTGTTCCTGTCATACAAAAATCAGGTTGAGCAGACGAAAGGGAATAATTTATTTTAATTCTGTAAGCGTAACTACTCCACACTTACCCGTCACCACAAGATTGTAGCCTGGGTTCTGATCGAGCAGTTGCGGTAGCATTTCCATTGACTCTAATTTCTCCATCAAGCGTTTTGCACAAAGTATCATACCATGATGAGCCTATACAGAAAAACAAGTTTCATCTTTTGCAATCAAGCTATAAAAATACTGCAAGGATTTCAAGGCAAGGTAGAAAAACTACGCAATGTTGAGAACTGGAAAAGAACAGCAAAGGACCTTGAAGCTCTTTGGCAGGTCCTCCGTGTCAACGAGCGCAGGCCAGCCCGCCATATCAGTTATGATATCAGCGAAAGATAGCGTCCCGCGAATGGCCACCACGATGGATTTTGTCATGGCGTCCTTGACAACATAAAACGGCGTTCCAAACACTTTGTTGGTAAAGCACAGGTGTACAAACTGTTCATCATCCACCTCGGCGTACTGCCTCACCCCTGACGTGTTGCAAAAGCAGCAGTCGTCATCCACCACGTCCAAAGGATGCTGCCTTCCCCTTTACAAAATCAAATTCGCTACAATCATTATTTCCGCTTCACCAACAGTCCCTCTCACAACTACCAAAAAATTGCTGCGCCTAATGCAACCAAAAAATTTACTCACGGAAGACAGCCGCAAAAAAAGGCCTCCTTGAAGAGCAGTCGGACGGAGTGAGGCTTCTTATCCAGCACAGCCAGCGGCCAAGAGTACGTCGCCATGGCAAACTTGAGAAAATGAGCGAGAAGCAACGGACTTCGCCAGTCTTCCCGCATCACATCCTCCAGTGAGGGTTTTACCAGCGGCTCCCTCGTAATAGCCGAGCTCCCATCCGCCTTCTCACACGTCCGCACCCGGATGCTCTCCGTCCTGTTTGCATCCCTATTTCTCAGGGAGAGCAGGACCAATCCCGCTACCACATCCGTCGGCACCAGGTCCGTATTGGTGAAGACGGAGCCGAAAATAACTGCGAAATTCCCAAGAGTTCTATTATGACTTCGCAGGGTCGAACCGGAACCACAAGGCAAAATAAATGCACTTACTTCCAGCCTCATGAAGAGCATTCTTTTTTGTTCTCGAAGTAATCCACGAGGTAATGCACCAAGTTCGAAATCTCCGCGTCCACATCCGCATATTCCTCGTATGCGGGATCTCCTCAGCCGTGAGCCCATCCTTGGATTTACTGTAAAATTCAACGGCACTCTGTGCCTCCCTCCCACATCTCTTCCCGCCAAACGGATCAAACACGAAGTAGATCCCGCCCAGGGCAAGGATGACTAAAACCCAGTTGCAAATCACATAGCCTGAAAATGCAAACTTACAATTTAGTTCACGTCCATTTAAGATTATTCAAGCATGTTGACAGACAGAATGTAAGACTCACCCACGACCAAATTGACAGCGGCTGGGGCTGGGGTACACTCTAACCTCCCATTGAGGGCCCACACTGTCCCAAGCGTATTCCATCCAATGACCGCGAGCTGAAGTGTTAATCTGTTGAGGTAAATAATAAAAAAAACCAAAATTATCATCTTCAAGACATGCAGTGAAGGAATTGATTGTAAAGCTACAATTATTCCTACCAAAACTCACATAACCGCATGACGACCGTAAAGCTACGCAACATTGCGCCAGGCTATCCCTCATACCTCCTTTTAAGCGGCTTTCAGCCATTATTGTTTCCACATTTACTGTCAGGGCTGAACTTCACAGGCCGGCCATAAGCATCCTGAAGTCTGACTCACAGACTCACTCAAATCTCATAACACACACACACACACACACACACACACACAGGGATAATACACACGGATGCAGGACCACAACGGTGCAAAGTGCACACACATATACCTTGAGCTACATTTTCTTCATCAATTGTCTCTCTCTCGTCCACTTCACGCATACACGACGACGCCGTCCATGCAAGCGTCAAAGCCAGCCCAAGATTTATGACGGTTGATAAATAAAAGAGTCGTGGTGGCATACATACTGCACACATGTTTCACTAACTATACTACTAATCATTTTCAATGCTCACACTCATAATGTTACTTCATCCTTGGCAGATTCCAACATAGACTCTTTTTGGTGTGTAACCTGCTTCAATCCTTTTCGTGCAATATTTATAGATATATATATATGTATATATTCTCCCTTCATTACCTCACCTAACTACTCATGGAGCAACTGAACCTGCTGAAAAAAAACAACTTCTTCACAGGAAGCGGACGCACACACACACACACACGTCCGATTAGTTACCTGATATACAGAAGAAGGGGGACGAATCTCCTCGCTTCCGTATCCATGATTGCTCCAGATTTGGAAAAGTGAACCAGGGCCACGCTCGTGAATATGATGAGATGAAGGACGAGGAATATGCCGTAAATATATAATTTCACAGACCCGTTCCCATCACAGTCCAATGTCGAGTCATTTTTCCAGTAAATTATCACAGATGCTACCAACCTGCGGATTAGCAAGATAAAATACTAGGTTAATTTGCTACACAATCTCAGTCAGCTCATTACTCAAATCTTGTTTCAATTTTTCAAGAATTCACAGAGTAACACACACAAAAAATCCCAATCACGAAGGGTCTATGACCTTGGGAAGTGAACTCAATTAACTCATTTTCAATGGTCGTCATTATACGCGACTTTGCGTGCAGGTGGTCACCACAGTGTTTTCAATGGGGGGTGGAAACATTGTCTATAGTGTTCTCAAGGAAATTCGTATACTCACAGACCCGGTGAGAATTCAGCAAGATTCTTGAGAAAAATTAAAATAATTACTGTAGTCATAAAATGTGTCTCAGGTTAGGGAAGTTGGAAGGATAATCCATGAAAATTTCAGGTACTTCCAACAACCCGCTGGAGGGCCCGTGTGTGTCATGACATGACCTTTTCCAATTATTCATTGCATTGAAACCAGCGTATACTTCCAGCCTCCACTCAACTTTGAATCCTCCTTGCAGCATACTATGAGACATGCAACGAAGGTATTGATTCTCTTGGAATTAAGGAGTTAATGGTCATAAAACCATAGCCGTGAGAATGATAGTATGTGAGTGCAGTGGACACTGGAAGAACCAGCAAGTCATAAATATTTCTTTCATGTACGAGTTGTCAAGGTGTCTCATTTCGTCCTTCACAAAGATTTACCCGGAAATAAATCTTTGGGTAGGGCATATAGTTCCCTATTTTTTAAGTCGCTGTCCACTTGATATTTCTTATCTGAAATGGAGCCAAAACTGTTTTCCTCATTGTTTTTTTAAAAAGAACCAGAATAATTACCAAATGCTTGAGATGAACAAGTCGATCAAGCCCGGGAGCACAAAGTCATCACTGCCGACGCGCCATCCGCGCCCGAAAAGCTTCAGTGCGGGCATCTTCTTCGTTTCTAATGCACGGCTGGTGGTTTTGAGCTAAATTGTGGCTAAACCGGTGGTCACAGTGTAGCAATCTGGGAAAAATAATTTTTATTTTATTTTACTGAACTACATTCCACTATGGGTGTGTAAACGCTAGAATTCGTCATTACGACGCACTCAAAGAAAACCCATGTGCTGCGGTGCAGCCGCCACGGAAGATTTCCTCCTTGTCAGTAACTATATTGAGTATGCAGAGTCATTTTGATATGGAAAACTTTTCTGACTAGCTCATTAGAAGAAAGGATTTGAAAATTTGCTGGCTTGCTCCACAGTCTGCCACTTGCAGTCTCATTGCTGCTTAATAATAAAACCCGATCCTTTTCAACTGCATTTGGATAGCATTACGCATGTTACAGGAACATAGCTAGTGACAGAAGGGATTCAAATGTCCAAAACATACTTCTCAGCAACTTTTGAATATTACGTTCAGATTCATAATCATTTCAAGCCTACTTTAAACGCATGCCGACCTATGGCTCTTAATATTATCTCTACTTCAGTCCTGCACAAGAACCGGCACCTCTATTAACAAGTCTCCCACCATGCTTTATTGCTTGCTAGACAACTTACACAGCTTACACGTCTCGTTCACGTCCAAAAATTCAACAGGATTTCCAGCATTGCCGTCAAAGTCACAGCCAATAGACAACTCCTGCACTCACTGCACCGGTCAAACTTCCCTTCTAAGAGATTAAATCCGTTTTCGTTCGAAAATTTACTTCAGTTATTACTATTAGTAGTTCCTACTCACTGTTTACGTATCACAGAGTTTGTCCAGCATTCAGCAACAAGTAGTATATATAACCAACGGAATCCTCCGGACCATCAGCTACATTGCAAGACCGCAACACCGTTCGAACCAGTTGACCACACCGCAGAAGTGAAGGAATTACTCAAGTTTCCCCCGGAATTTATGGAACGAATCCTCCGCTTTAACACGCTGATGAGTTCCGAGTCCGACCATTATCAGCCAGTGAATCCGCAATAAATTATTATGTATGGCACACAGTTACCGCATTCATACACACAGGAAAACAGAGGCTATAAATAAGTCCCAAAACCAGCTTCCTTGTCAAAAGGATACCCAGATCTGATCCGCACAATGCCCCTCCTTGTTCCAAACTTGTCACAAATGAGAAATGGACTTCTACTAATTACTTGATTTCATTACTTCCATTTCCACATTAACTCCCCTTATCAACCTCTCGTAGCGTTGACGTTATGTAATTTCGAAGAAGACACGACACCTCTAGTAGCTTCTCGGTTTCCGTCACGGTGAGATCCAATTCGTCCGTGCGGAATGTGCCGCACTGCCCGTTCAACTCTTCGTGCTGGTATGGCCACGTGACTGCGCGCTTCGCGCCAGGATAAAATTTAAAATTCCACAAGCATGTTCCAAATAGAAATTCGGGATGAGCTTGGAAATTGCGGGAATTTATTTAGAACTGACTGAGTGGTGATACCAAACACCGTCCTATAGTGTACCAGTTGCCACAAGAGCAGTTGGAGGTCCGACGGCGTTTTAACTATACAGGTATGATGCGGCGTATACTGAACCTGCACACCACCACCTCATCACAGAGTGTATGCGGTATGGAAGTTGAACTGGCAAAAATCTTGCCAGAAACCTTTTAGCCCTTTGAGAAGTGATAATAATGATGGTTCACATGGAGTGACGATACAGACTAGATTTTACCTCCGACCCTTTCAACTTCAACTTTAAAATCGCATAATGTGGCTGACGTACGAAAGGGCAGTTTGCATACATACATGTATACACACATACATACATCTATCTATCCACCCAAGACTCATACCCCTCTCCTTCTCTTCCTCTCCTCTCCTTACATTGACAGAAAGAATCAGAAAGGACGTCGGGTCGCGAAAGACTATGGAAAAAACTGGCCGCATAACCAAAGAGTGCGGCTGAGCCCCACAACGCTCCTGCCCCTCTCACGTTCCTTTTGCCATTCAGCAGCGAATATTATCAACGTGGAGGAGAGGAAAAATGCAATGCAAACGAGATTTTCATTTGTTTTGCTTACTCCTCGCCTGGCTGCCTCCTTTATTACCGTCGCTAAACATCTCCCCAACCAGCCAGTTTCTTGGCATATACGCTCTCAGAGCTGTGCTGCTGTGCCTCTTCAAAATCTTCACTTGTACTTATGGCAAACCTGAGAGTCAGTAGTGTTTCTCCCAGTTCATATATGACCAATTATCTCCACGCCAGAAGCCATCCTGATACTGTTGTTTTTGTAAGCTGGACTTACGGTGGCCCCGTATACTCTGTGCTGTAGCAGGACGTGGAAACCTTTAGGTCCTACAGCGCGCAACATGTACACTGGCCTCCCATAAAAATGTGGTGGAAAAACCTTGTATTACGTGGAGTTGGAGAGAATGCTCCGGTAAAGTTGCTGACTTCAAACTCACTTTTTCCTCACACTTTTTTCCTGCGTCAGAGCATTACAAGTTCCCGGGAAACGACGCTGTGTATTTAGCACCATCACTGGGACTAGACCACCGTGACGGGGAAGTACAAGAATGGTTTGGTCAAAGTTGAAACAACAACATATATTTTGCATATTTACTACGTGCAAGAGCCCCTTGAGCTGTACTACAACATGTGGTAGAGGTTATGCGGAATGCTAGCAGGCTACTTCCGATCAAGGTGGACCGGTGAGTAAATGACCACTTGCCCAGTGTCAAAGCGTGCGTCGTACATGCATGCTCTGCATTTACGCAGACGTATGCACTTTGGCCGTATGAAGATCATGAGCGGAGAGCGTTTGTTATCCCACAAGATTTAAGGCAATGAAGACTTTGCACCTTTCCCTCCTATACTTTGAACTTGGATCGGAGCCGCATATGCACGCATTACTATTACTATTTGATTTCCACCTTGTGAAGTGTCTCTCACATGGACATTACCCACTGTCATCAAGTTTCTGGCTATATCTATAAATACTTTATACACGCTCGCCTTTAATGTGAGAACATGGGTACACGGCTACATTTTCCACGCTTTTACATTGGCACAAAACATGACTTGACAAGCACTCTTCCCATCATTTCCGCCGTTTCCAGAGTCAGTTAGTTTGTTGTTATTATTGGAAGAAATATGTTACTCGGCGGTGGACGTTTAGTGCAAAAGGAACACACATAGAGAACTTCCACATCCTCAATTACAACACGCTCACGTCACGATGATCTTGTGGCATAACTTACTTGGAGATGGAGGAGAAGATTATGAATGAAACGCATCGGTGAACTGGAAACATACAACTGTAACAAGGGTGTATTCTTCAGAAGATCCAGCTGACCGGAACGAAGGATGCTGCTGCGTAATAAAAATGTGCAAAAGACATCTTCACATGAGGCTTCATCCTTAACCCAGAAGATCATGTATCGTGAATCCGGATCCGGACGAGACAGCTGCATATACACACATGCGCATACAGTCATAATCTCACTTTCAAAGTAGTCTTCTATTTATACACTTTCGCTTTTACAACAGTAGGGGCTAGGAGCTGTACGGTTTTGTTCAATTCAATACTAGCATTAGCAAATCTGACTTGCCACTTGCCACCGTCATATCGTTGAGGGTGTAGGTGGATGCATGTTCTATGGTGATCCTTACTGGCACACCTCCAGATCCTCCACTCAGTTCCACCATATTCTTGAAAAAAATAAAATCACATTTTGAATTCAAGGAGGAATATTATTCGGATCCGTAAATTTCAAATTGGAAATCAATTGCCGCCCTTTGAAATACTTGCAAATTTAGACGTCCTTGCAGGGAAGTCCACCCGGTGGAGAATTCACATTGCGAAACAGAGGCTGGAACACTAAACCATTCTTGGTGTACGAATGCATCCTGAGTTATTTAGGAAAAAGGACTGCTAGCTCGTGCAGTGGAGCAACTCATGCACGTGGGAAATTTCTGCCAGTGGTCATGTAAAAGTTCAGGATGTAGAATCTCAAGATAGTCGTTCAAAACTACTCAAGATTTTTTTAATGTACAGCTTGTACTGTTACGTTCTTGCCTCTCAGCAATTAATTGCTGGTTGGCAAGTGTGAGCAAGAGTAAATTGTTACTTTACTGTGAGCACTCGCCCGTATAGTCATGTTCGCATTTTATTTGAGGTAAACTTTAGGGTGGATAAAGAATGTCCAAGGTTGAGGTGAGCAGGATATTATTACTCTTTTTACGACACTATCGAATCCTCACTCAATGGCCACTGTATGGATAGGAGCAGAGCGGAGTGAAAAGGAATTAATGGTAATTGACAGCAAAAGGATGACTCGAAATCATCAAAACAAACAGAATGTCAGACAGATTGAGCAATGCTATGTGGTAATAATTTACAGTATAATTGCAGGAGCTATGAAGGCCTTTCCCAGCGTGCGCTTGCAATGCCATGGTCAAGTCCAATCAGAATTTTCACATGAATTGATTATGATTACAGCGTAGAAAAATTAAGTCCGCACGACATTTTGGCCTGGATGAGTCACTAGTCACTGCCGTCAGTACCATCTTTCCGGTTGGTGACGGCTCCGAAACGGCATCACGCAGAGACGAAGCTGTAGTGCAAATGATGAACGAACGCTGCATCAAATTCCAACTCATACGTGAAATTAAAGTTCCCGTCAAATTCATGAGACACTACTGCGTTGCAATAAGCCAGCATAGCATATAGCTGATTTCATAGAAACGTATTTAATGTCAAACAGCCATGTTTTATAGTAATTACATGTGTTCACATATACTACCAATTGGATGAAGTCCTTACGCGGAAACTCTGTGAGACGCTATTAAGAAACATGGAACACAAATACAAATTCAAGGTCTACTTGCTTACTGCAGATAGGTGACAGATCGGACGGAATATGGTGGAATTTTTTCAGGGGCAGGTGCTGGTACTACTAAAGGTATAAAGATGGGCGTTAAAAGGTAAATGCCTTCGACTGATCAAATATTGTTACGATATCGCAGAAAAACGTCTAGCTGTTGGCTACGGTTGGGTAAATAACCATACTAGTTAGAATAATTTCTGGCGCTTTATCCTAGCCAATCTTGGGCCTAACTCCGAATATTGAAGTCATTATAGGGGATTGAGGGAAAGTGAGACGATACCTCAGGTTTTACACTGCATTACATTACATTACATTACATGTTATGTACAATACATACATTGCATAGTATAAATTCAAATTGCAGTGAATATATGAACTAATTTGCAAATTTTCGGGCTATAAAATTGGAGATAACCAAACATAAGTCGATTAAAGAGTATGGAACAGCTTCAGTAAACATGCAAGTAAAAATGAACGGCAAAGAGGGTTAAATTCTGCTCCACAAGTATGTTGCAGATTTTTCACTACTCTTGCTACGTTATCCCTATGGAAGGCTCTTCCTACCCAAGTTAATAAAAGTCACTACTTTTACTATTCTTGCAATGGCGCTATCGATGAAATTGTAGTAACACGTTCACCGGTAATGACGACAAGTCGGGGAATGTTTATAAAACGTTTGGTTATTAAAACTTGTCCGGCGGGAACAACATTTGCATTTGGACTACAATAAAAACATAGAAAAAGGAAAAACAACAATTAAAATCAACATAAGATTAGAGATTTCAACTAGGTAACCTCACAGATATTCAATGGTAGCCACTAAATTAATCTAAGTTGAATGACTACTTCATCTCAGTTCTAGAATTCAACATAACATGCAGTTAAAAGCTGCAGCAAATACAAACGAACAATTCGTACTGTAATTGTAATCTACAATTAAGTGGATACTGGAGTATCATTAGTTACAAAACATTTCTCAGGGTTTTTTCAGATAATTTTCTCTAGTATACAAACTCCATTGTTCGGGAGGAATCTCAGGGACTGCGTGATGATTTTCAACCAGCAACTTATTTAAAAGTGATTTTTGAGAGCTGTCGCAATAAACTTTCACATCAGGGGTGACTTCTTCAAAGTCGAATTCTTCAGCCTTGTCACGAACGGCAACCATGTCAGTGTCCCCTGTGGTGCTCATTAATTCCTCAACATTCATGCTTGCTACTCCGGCTAAATGTCCCTTGACAGCAAGAGGAGGGAACTGCGCGAAATTGGGGTCAATTTTGAAACAGCTATAAACATTTTCATCCCAAATAACCTCGTCGAAGTCGCCTAAATCCACATACTCGACTTTGAGTTTCTTCTTGATGTAGAAAATTTTTTCTATTCTGATACGTTGATAATTCCCAGGAGCAGATCTTACAACAAAGAGATCCGTCATGTTTCTTTCCATGAGTTCATCCAGAGTTTCAGGAGGCGGCAAGTTTGACTGATTCACGTAGTTCAAAATCCGAAGGTGGTAGTCCTTAAAAATTCTAAGCCATAAATCTCCATTTGTGGAAGCCTTTAAAATGGAGACCAGACGCGGTTGGTTCAAATAACTTTGAAATGCCATTTTCAGTTCTTGATGAATCCGAAGTTGAATCTGACGATTAATGTAGACTCGACCGTGGGGAAGTTCCTGGTACAGTCGGACTGCATTTGAAGAAGTTGACAAATGATCTTGAACTGCATTTGTAACCACGGTTAAAGCGAAACATGTTTTATCCCATGGCCAAGTGGTTAAAACTTTCTTGAGGACAGGGGAATCAAAATAAAGTTGAAGATCGTCCAATTCAAACACTCCGAGATCACCTTTCACTCCATTTGGAAAAAATGGTTGGAGAGCTACGAGACCTTCATCCGTTACGCTGGTGATGCGTACTAGGAGTTGTTTTCTCATTCCGTATAAACTCAAACCATTCTGTTTCAACGGCCTTTCCAACAGTGGAACCTTAACTTGCTTCGACCTTTCCTTCTGCAATGTAAAAATTATTTTTCATTAGACCTGTTTGAATAAAAACAGTGAGCTATCGTCATATCAACGAAACTACATCACACATGTTTGAAAATAATGTCCTTTCAACAACTTCTGAGGATTACAGCAATAAGGTTTGAATTTAATAAACCCCGCACATTTCACAGCAGTAGTTAAGGACAGGACGGGCCACACTAATTAAACAATAATAGGATTTCAAGTTCAGAAAACAAAGAATTTATGAATTTTAGAAAAACTCAAAACCTTCCACGATTTTATGACCAATTTGATCATGGCACAAATTATTTTACCTCCCTCCGAAACACCGACAAAGTACTTGCCTTACGAAATTCACCATTGGACCGTTCATCAGAATTCTGATTCAGATACTTCACATCGCACGAGATTTCACGAAGTTCGACTCCGTCTCCGTTCATGTCTTTGGCAACGTAACCATGACCATTAGGCTTCCGGTCCATGGCTACACGAACTAAAAACTACAAATATAATGCTATGCTAATAAATATTTAAAACTCACAAACAATTCGAGCCTGACATAGAGTTAAGTTACAGGTCCAGAAATCCCCATTTACCTTCAATAATTTTACGAATCATGTACTGTTCAAGATGAAAAATCGCAGCGGACGCCCCTTAGGCGTAGAAGTTGTCCAATGCTGGTGGAAAATAATTTAATGTCGACCATGACCGGTTCAAGCAAACTTATTTTTGCCATTTCGGTGAGCATGCAGGTCATTCAGCATGACCAGTGCTATTTACATGCTGAAGCTGGAAATTGTTGAAGTATGCAGGCCAAGAGGAAGTTTGTAAAATCCGCGCGCCAGCTACCAATGAGAAACCTATTACGTAGAAGCTTACATACATAGTGTAAACATTAACTGAAAACTACCCGACCCAAATTCATGCATTTAAATCGCTGTATGGTGGATCAGGATACTATGCTGCATGATTATTTATGGTGCATTTCCGAATCCTCTTACGTATTTCGTACAAAATGACGTTTTTACCAAGAAATTATCATCCGAACCCCACTTCGGTTGTGTTTACGATACACATGAGTGGCCCGTTACTAAACGATGAACATCAACGGCTAGTGCTTCATGCTCGTGCCCTACCGGCCTTTCATGAAACTTCAAGAGACTGTCCGAAAAGAAGGCATTTACCACATCGTTCTAACAGAGTATTGACAGTTGATAAAACAATATATATTTGTTAAACGAAGCAACGGCTTTAATAAAATAATTGAGTTGTCTGAGCAAATGACTATAGGTTAGATTGGGATAGTATAGGAATTCCCACCAGTTCACATCAGATTAAGTGTAACGGAGTCCCGGTTGGCCACCACATACTCGTGCAAGGCCTTTTGCATTCGGAGATGGAAATGGTCCTTGTACATTCTTGGCGATACGATGATGTCAGTGAATTCCGTTCGTTCGGCCCACCTCATTTTCCATCTCAGTCCTCCTTGCAGGTCAGACCAGCTGTGTAAAACATTTTTTCATCCTTATTATTTTCCCACGTGTGACATGTGTGACTACCAATAGCACCACTTACTTTTCTTTCTCAGTTATGTGAAGAATTCTGCCTGGGAGGAACATAGGATACGTGAGCATGGCGCTTTTTTCACGGGGTCGCGAGGAAGTCTTGGGCACGTCTCCACTGCCCAGTTCAACCTATAGGTAACCACGTCAAAACTCAGGTCATTACCTCATGCAATTAAAGAGTTACGAAAGACAATGTTAACGCAATTTTTTACCGCATTGTAGTAACCCTGTAGGCTGCGATTGGCGAACTCGACTGTAGTGTCCTTTCCGCAGCATAAAAACGACGAGCCACCAAGTAGTATTTTATACTGTAGACCAAATAATTCGTAAGCTATCTCGCACGTTTTATTTTGACTGGTTCAAATGTTGTATGATATCATGACGCACACCTTTGGAGTCCTCGAGTCCACGATGGCGTCTATAATCTTTTCTTTTAGTCGTTCGACAGAAGGCAGTGATAGTCGCGCTGCAACGTCATCCCCGTATACTACTGACACTGTGAAATTCTCAGTGAACTTGGCCGCCTCCATTGATAGTAAACCTCCTAAAATATGGAAATGTGAAAACCATAGTGTTTTCTGTGTTTGTCTAAAATATCGATTTACGTATTCGGTAGCTTACCAATGGGTGAAATGGCAAAAACTCGGAGCTTTGGAAACTTGGGTAAGTACGCCATACCCAGTACCGTAGCTACACAAGCACCCAAACTAAAGCCTAAAATGTTTTAAATTTCTGGTCATACGCTTCGTAACGCTGGAGTTTTTCAAATTTTAATCCATAGTAGAAATTCAAACTGCTTAAGATGACTATAGTACTTTACCTATAATGATGAGATTATAGTCAGGATACTTGAGCGCTAATTCTTCCAGTATCTTCTTTTCAGAGAGAATTTCTTTGACGTTTTTGGCACATAATGTGACTCCGTGAAGAGCCTGCAAAAATTATTTGTCTTTAAGGAAGAAAAGTGGTTATAAATGACTACAGAGGAGAGTTAGCATTCCTTTTGGCTTGACTTCAGATTAGTCTCGGGAAATTACCTTGAAGCTTGAGGGAACACCTGGAATATCAATACTCTTCGGTAACGCAGTAATAATGCCCACTGCATCCGCAAGTGTTCTGGTCCCACGAATCGCCAGTACAATTGACTTGGTTTTGTGATCCAATGCGACGTAGAAAGTCGGAAGGTAAATTTCATTTTTAAAGGAAAGATAAACGAGGTCCTTGGCCTCCAACTTGGAAGTTTCTCTGAGTCCAGCCGTGTGGCACAGGCAACAGTTGTCCCCAACGACACGAAATTGCTGAGATCTAGACAAACACGCCCACTTTTTCATTACTTGAAAATTTTCATTTTAACTTTGAAAGTAACCCACAAAAAAGATAAAAATTCTAGCCTGCCTAAAATGGTGAATAGTTAACCGACCTGACGCAGGCGCAGCATCGTAACTGCTTCCACAATCTTCGAAGTGCCCTGTTTTTGTAGTGTGTAGAGGTGAACCCGACCCAGCCATAGGTCCCCACGGCAAAGTCATAGTAATGATTGACCAGCGCAATGTCGAGGACGGCATCTTCCGTTATGCTTCGCCTGTAATGACTTTGGTCCTCATTAGCCACACTTCCTCCAAAATCTCTTATTATTTGGGTCAAGTTCTCTTTTTGCACCAGTGCGGACTGACGCGTGATTACACGGTGATGGTTCTCGTTCTCTAAGGACTGAACTAATTTCCGATAATTTGTTTCCAGACCTCCGCCATCTTCACCAGATTCCCCCCGGGTCCTCTTTTCTTTCTCGCGCTGGTAAAGCCCAATGAGCCCCGCCATGACGTCCGTGGATACCAAGTCATAGTCTCGAACCAAGACGGAAACTATTTCTTTAAAAACAGAAAAAACAACAGTTTGACTCATGCCGACCTTAGCTGGTAACTGATATTTTACACCCTTTCAAGGATGTGCAGCACAGTTGATATGTTGCTAATAGTTCCAGCTGGCACAATTGTTTTTTCCGAAGATCAGCGTTAGATTACTTGCAATTTCCTTGAATCCCTCATTAATAGTTTCCTTGTCTCCACCACCACAGTAGCAACACAATTTCCGCAGTTTTTTCTCCCAAGCTGCTTCATGTTTCTGTGCGTAATCCTGAGCTGCCATGTTGAAGGGATCCCGCGAGATGGTGATCGGGGTCCCCCCCAAAGGATCGAACAGCCACATCATAAATAGCGCCAAAATGACGACGGAACACCAGTTGGCCAAAATAAAACCTGGAAAAATGTTGTTCATACATATGAAAAGCCTCACAGCAATCTCCTCATACAACGTCCAGTCATATCCTGGTTTAGCTCGACGTACGCTTAATAAAGTATACGGCATTTGGTGCCTCAGGACAGCTCATGTTTCCCCCAAAGACCCAAATCGTCCCGAGAAGATTCCAGCAAATATCGATGACCTCACAGGAAAGTCTGAAAACAAAGTAGCAATACAAAATACATCAAAGTAATTTTTTAATGATACTATACAATGAGATTGCATCAAGAAATCCAATCACACCTAATGTAAATGCAGGCAGGTAGGAACTTTCGTGCATCCGTGTCCATTATGTAGCTCGTTGTTGCTGTTTTCATGGCGACCAAGTCCACGAAGAGAATAACAGTGAGGGAGGTGAAAATCCCGTACATGTAATATCTCAAGTGCCGGCCGCTCGCACATTCCAGGTTTTCGTCATTTTTAACATAAATTATAATTGCAGCAACAAGCCTATGCGAAATAGAAACCACAGCTCAATTAATTTCCCCATACAAAGATTCAACGGTATTACTAACTACAAATGGAATAAAAAACTATTTTTAAGTATTTCAATTACCAGCAAAATTTGACAGTGACGTCGATGACAGCAGGTAAAACAAAGTCATCACTCCCGACCTTCCAACGTCGCCCGAAAGCCACCAAAGCGGGCATGAGTTACAGGATAAACTTCACAGCCCAAGCTCGTTTCCCACTCCACTCTGTTTCTCTCCTTAGCAATGATGATAACCTTCCTCGACCTCCACTCGTTTGAAAACTCACTCACTCTCATTATATTTCGCAATTACTTGTCTTCATTCCCACGCGGTGTCCCTTCCAATTTTCAGCTCCAACTCAATTCCAAGTTCATAACGTTATCCCTACACGGCTGACTGAGGCGGATTTTGGTCCTTGTGATTCTGATTGTTGCAATAACACTTGGATTCCAGCAGCTGATGCACATAGAAGAAATGCAAAAATTACCAGGATCAACTAACCGTGTCGCTCGGCAACCTAATGCCAAATGAAAGTTGGCATGGATTAGAAAGCCAATTCAGGTACGTGCTGTCCCTAACCACCAGCATTTACGACTGCGAAAAGACAGTGTACGTTCTGTACAAGTCTATAAGCATGAGAAGTGCATTTCGCAGCGTACAGAAGACAAGACAACTGTGTTTCCCAGCCATATACACTTGTGCCACCTAAACCACACGTGCTCATTGTTGCTAATTCCTTTAACTCTCCCATAGAAAAATACCTTTAGGGGAACATGAGCTAGCTGTATTCACCCTGCCCAGAGCAAAAAGGGGAACAGCAACAGAACATAGCAGTGTATGTAACGCGGCTTCCCTTCCTTCATCTTCGATGGACGTCGAGGCATCTGTCGTGTACTTTTGCTCCGTATGTGTGTGTACACACCTTGCCGCATGAATGGATTGTGGCTCGCATAAGCAACGGGGTAGCAAGCACACATCATATCACGTAGTCGCCGAATTGCCCCCTCCACTTCAAGTTCATGATTGTACACATTCATTCAGTTATTCAGGCACCTTGACCCACCTCCGAGAGTCCAAATTCCTTGACCAGATTTTTTGAGTATTCCACCATTCATGACGTGAAAATTAAGATGGCTGTATTATTATATTATGCTTAACAGATTTCGACAGTTCGAATCCAAATTAGAGCGACTATGAAATTTCTTCGGAAAGTCAACTGAAGCAAAGAGTACATCAGGTCTCGCCAAGTGTGGTACATGAGCAGTAAATAGTAGTGAAGATATATAGTTCACAAAAACTCGAATTAAAATTTTAATTTTAATTAATAAATTTTAATTTCTAAATTAAAATTAAAAATTCAGAAAAAAACTATAATTTGAAACTTAAGTTCAAATTTCTGTTCGAATTTCTGTCCGCCTAAATTAAAGTTTAATTTCTGTCCGCAATA
>WJFA01000403.1:0-40110 GCA_009870155.1 Pseudobourletiella spinata
CCTATGCATCCCAGGGTTTTAACCCAAGAAAACTTGACTGGCTCGTTAATGAATAGTAATTGGCCTTGGGATGATGTCGCCTTTCTTTTTTAAGTCGCCCACGGATGACTGATCATCGTTTGGCCCGGTCGTCCTTTACACAAACAATATCTGACCCACACACACGTGGGAACACATGCACGTACACATGTAAGAACGCACACACACACACAAACATACGTAAGAACAGTACACTTACGGATAGACACGTCCATGCACGACTACACATACTTGTACACAAACATGCAAGAACACACACACACACACAGCTGCTCAAGTAATGAGTAGGAGGGCATGAGAAGTTTGAGGGGATGATTTCTCGTCGGAATAAAAGATGGGGAAGAATGGAATGAAAAGAGAAAATTACGCCCGTGTAAAATTTCATGCATAGCAAATAAACTCAGATCTCATATGTCAGTCTGTGGCACCCCCAGACCATTGGGAAGAGAAACATAAGTAGCATTCGCAAACCACACAGACACGAGCATCCATGTGGGGGAACGGTTCCTCTGAGTTTCCGTCGTGGAGTGATGAGTTCCTACGCATAGTTTGGCCCATCCGTTCAGTCCATCCGAGTTCATGGTTATGCGTAAAAGAATAAATGGAAGATTAAGCAAGTGTTTTCGGCTTTGTTTGTGCTCTTCCTGCTGTGGGGAGCCGTGTAAATGTGGGCTGCGTAAAAGTGCTCAGCCGTAGATGTAATAACATTATGTGCAAGCATCGGAGTGCGTTACACACTTGGCCGAATGTTGCATAGATTCCATGAGCCTGCATGTCCTCATTCACACACGCACAGGGACACGCACGCACATGCATACAGCACGCAAGCACACAGTACAAAGACATATATGCATCCACCCCACTCTCTCTCTCTCAGATTCTTAAACCCACACACAGTGGGCACACACACACATAGGCACGCATATGCACATTCAACACGGGTCCAGGCTCACGAAAGCACATTATCACCCCTTTAACCCCACGCACACGCGCTTCCACACAGGCACACGATCGCACATTGTTTAAGCATCCACTTAAACGGTCACGCACAACCTACGCTCCAAAACATTCCATTGACATAACAACACACGAGGTCCACACATAACTCCACTCCATAGCATTCCGGCAAGACACCACCACCAATGCACTGGCATTTTCAACGTTTCCAACTCTCCACCAGTCCCATATGTCCCCGAAAGGAATGCATACACATTCCCTCGCATCTGATCCGAAAGGACACCAAGTTCTTCGAACGATTCCACGAATCTGAATGGGTCTGCATATGCGTGTGCCTGTATATATATTTGGATGTGTGCTTCGGTTTGTCTACATGTGTCTGTATATATGCGTGAGTGTGTTTCCGTGCGTATGTGTGTCTTCCTTCCTTACAAGTGGAAAGAAAACTGACTGCAAGAGTGAGTGAGAAAGAGAAAGACGGGCCGGAGGAGGGTCCCGAGATGTGGAGAGGGAAAACAGGACTGGAAGTCAAGAATTGTAAGGTATTATGTACCTTCAATTTGTTCTAACCTCCAAAGCCTTAGGACACGAAAGCGTTTTCAGTACACACACACACACACACAGAGGGAGTAGACAAAGTGAGAGAAAAGCAAAGAAAACTTAATATACACGGAGTTGGTTCGACAACAAAATACACGGGACAGAAAAGGAGAAAAGCCTTTCTCTCTCTCTCTCGCTCACTCTCCTCTATTTCTCTCTCCTCCCCGCTTTAGTTTTATGGTTGATGTAAGTAGGTTATATAATACTTGCCTACGATTTGAAACCTAGTTCAATTTTAATATTATAACAAGACCACGGCCGATGGGTATGGGCGTATGGGCACTATAGATGCGGCGAGAGTAGAGCCGCCGTGCATAACGTATAATAATATTAGTTATGCTGGGTAAAAGATGCGAATCCATGTATTTCTTTGTCTTTCCCTGTATTTTATTCAAACTCCTGTAGGCGACAAGGAAGTTTGTACTGTATTGTTCATGCAGATGACTTTACACAGAAACATATACACGCAGTCACTCACACATACACTCACACACTTGCACACACACAAACACACACACACACACACACACACACATACACACACAAGATTACACAGAGTTTAGGCGGAGAAAGGTTCCGCGCCTCATACGGGAGAGCAAGAAGCGTCCATCCTGATAAAAGCATGCATCATAAATGTTGACTACCGCTCGTACACACTGGTGACTCGGTAAAAGCCCAACTACTACTACTACCATCACCCGCAACACTCAACGCGGAGACACATTTGACTTCCCACAGTTATAACAGGCTCTCTCCTCGCATGCGGTAAGCCGCAAACATATACAGTGAGATTATTAGATGGGGGAACAGAAGAGGTCTGTATGTGTGTGTGTGTATGTGCCTCTGGAAATGGAGATGAGAAGTTAGGTTGTATGTGAAATAATATATTCATTTGAGAAATAGATAAAGTGAGAGTGAGTCTCTGTGTGTTTGCAAGTGTTGTGTAAGTGTGTGTGTGTGTGTGTGTGTGTGTGTGTGCCTATGTGTGTGTGAGTAGGAAAGGAGAACAAAGTCATTCATTCAATTTTCATAATAAACGACGAGTATAAAATCTCATTAATGGACAAATTTTTATAGATGGAAAGAGGCAGGCTGGCAAAAGTGGCAATTCTCATATTCAAATGCGGAATTACACACATCATAAAGGCAATTTGAGCTTGTTTCCACGGAGAAAGAGGAGGAGGAGGAGGACGAGGAGGTAGATGGGCCGCCGTCACGACCACTACACCATTCCCGCGTATGGAGAGTGAGAGGAGTGATGAGGCATCTCTATGGACTATTTTGCATTCAATAGACTTTTTCCATTAGAAGAGGATTTTTTCCGGGTTGTGTGCATAACCCCAACTTGATGGTTATAGCCTGGGTATCGTCTGTCTAGTTTGGCACCACTCCGGCACCATCAGGATCCTGCTACTCTTACCACCACCACCACTACGACTACTTCTTTACTCCTACTAATATTACAGGCGGTGTGCTACGACACAGTATCATCTTTATTTCTCTCCTATACCGTCGCCTGTTCCCTACTTTTCTCATACGTACCACAACGAATCGAGATCCAGCGCCTCCGCGCCTGATGCAGATGGTGGGTAGGAAATAATTGAGTCCCCCACGTGAAATGTAGTTGGGAGGCACAGTGAATGCGAGAGAAGAAAAGGCTCCTATTTTGCTTTATCCTACCAATTTCTTTCTCTAAATCTTTTCGCGCGTCGTTTTTCAACCAAGAAATTTGCCTCTTGACTCCCACATTATTATTACATATCCAGTCCTCTTTACTGTGCAGTATATATGTTCGCGCGCACACACACACACACATACACACCTATCCTTGTATACTTTGAATCAACGGGGTTCGTCTGATGATGATGGCGATGATAATAATAATATGGCTCACTCTCTGTGTCTGAGGAAGAGATATACTAATGCCTTTACTTTGTGTATGTGTGTGCATTTGTCTGTGTGTACGTACGTGTGTGTGTGTGTGTGTGTGTGTGTGTATGTGTGTGTGTGCGAATCGACTTTTCCAAGAAATGTGACTATGTATACATATGCGAGGCAATGGTGGCGGTGGTGGAGATCATTTTTAAGGGCTCTGCCACTTACTCCCGCAGTACGTGAGGGGCTGACTGCTAACGTATGTGAATCTCTAAAAGAGTCGGAACAAGGCCTTGTGCCGTATGCGTGTATGGGTGTGTGTGCGTGAATGGATTCATGTACTCGAGGGAGAGAGAACTACCTCTCACTGGTATGTAGTAGTCACATGAGTAAACTTTTATAAAGGGATTTGTCATAATGACACATTGCTTTCTTCGTATCATCAACCCTGATGTTCCTTGCCTATAAAAAGAGACACAGATGTTTCGACTCGATTGGATTCTGGTTTCGGGCATGTCAGCATAGCCAAGTGCTAATTTCTTCGGTGGAGAATAAATTTGAAATGACTGCTCATTTCTAATCTCGCTGTTGGAGAAACGCCGAGCGAGAGAGAGAGAGAAACGTGAAGCGAGTGGCTTTACTTCTCTCTTAACATATATAGTTTACCACCACGAGCTCTCATACATACGCTCCCGCATCGTCTATCCCAACTGAATTGCTATGTAGGGCTCCAGTGTGTGCGTGTGTGTGTATGTGTGTGTGTGTTTGTGTGTGTGCACGGTGAAATTCAACTTACTTTCAGTCACTCTTTGTCCCCATATATCGTACACACACATAAGGACGGGCAGAGGTATTCCACATATAGGCTCACATATATAATACCACTCACGCCCCGCACACTGTCATTTGACTCGACGTTGTGGATATTGAGGCCCTTCACACCGTTGTTACGTCTAATATTATGTACCATTAGAGAGTGTAAGTGTGAGTGGATTGGAGAGTGGGAAAAAAGTCCTACAAGCTGTTTTTGCATCAATGAACTGTGGACGTGTTCAGGGTTTCACTCTGTGAGTTGAAACATATTACGAGGAAATAGTCTTGGTATTCTTTGCAACACGCCATCATCACCACCACCACCACCACGGCTTGAGCTACTATACTGGCACCACCGCCGTGGTTTCCTTAAAACATCCGAGATGGATGTTGAGCCCATCATTATTCCATATACAACCTGCCGCTTCTCCCCTCTCCTTTGAATGCTCATACGGAGCTACATATACCGTCCTAACTATTGCTTTTTCTCACAACTCCCCGGCCATTAATATCTCAATCTCAATATTGGAATTACTACTACTTGTCTCAGTCGATTTACCCTGCGTAGGCAGACGTGTTGTTGAGGGGGACCATTACGGAGTGAGGAGATACAGCAGACTAATCTATTTTCTATTATCAAATTATACAATTGAATCGTGTGTGTGTGTGTGTGTATGTGTTTGCGTGCGTGCATGCATATCTGCGAGCCCAGCTTCAGAATGTAGTTAGAGTGGAGATCATGTTCGTGAGAATAAGATTGTAAGGGATGTGGACAGGCACGAGTTCAATTTGTACAATTTTACCATGAGAAAATGAAGCGCATAGACATTCCCTACATAAACCCACGAACGCATACATAGTTCATGGATCATGTACGTAGTAGTGCAGTTAGCGGGAGGGAAGCAGTGTGTGAGGAGGACTGGATTGGTTACATTATTGCACTAATAGAAAAGTTATTTTCTCACTCACGGCTCTCATCATTTAACACTGATGGAAAACTATTATGCGGTGATGGTTTGAAAAATGTGTTTAAAATGAAACGAGTTCGGAGGAGAGGGGAAACGTGTGGAGACCGTAATGGGACGTGATAAAATTGCGTGGGTGCAGGATTAGAAAAAATCAGCTTCTTTTTCTTCTTCTTCTTTGCTCCCGGCCCGTCCACACCATGGCCCAAAAGAAGAAGATGAAGGGGAGCTTGAAATGGACGACTTACATGTCTGTGAGGACATCCAGTTACTGAAGACACAACCAACTGCTCATCCTCTCCTACTGCTCCGCCTCCTCCTCCTTACCCTTATCCGGCTAGTGGTGTTGGTGTTGGTGGTGGTGGTGGTGATGCTGGGTGAGTCTTGATATTCCATTACACGGCTGCTGGTCGCTTCCTACTGAGGCATATGTACATGCACAGAGGATTCGGAACTAATTACGGCAAGTGAAACGGGATGATGTTCCCACTGCATAATACGCTGGCGCTGAAAGATCCTCACATATTGTTTGAGACGGAGTCGAAGAAAGCATGCATTAAAATTTAATTTGTATTCCGTACAGCTCTTGGCAAATGGCTCCGCGCATATGTATGCCAGTCATACTTGACGGAGGAGAAGGTGAAACCTTCTGGGCCGCGGATTTTCTCTCCTTTCTGATTTCCCTCCACATCCACTACTAGCCTATCCATCCAGCGCCGTGTACCATAATAACAGCAGTCCGTCTTGGAAACAAGTAGATTTATTCTAAACTCTGTTTCCACATACATACACACACAGGCACACACACACACACACTTGAGAACACACAAATGCACAAAACCACGTACATACACAAGCTTACACATTTTCGCTACACTCGCGTAAATTAGGAGCCAGATCCCACCGCATTGTCTCATTTGAATGTAAACTTTCCCGCACTACACAAACTTGGCGGAATTACTGGATGCCGCTCGGTCCGCAGTCCCCAATTATTATAATAGTACTTGTTTCAAAATTTCTTACATTATGCATTACGTTTTGGAGTAGAATATCTAATATTCAAAAATGGCGCTCCATTAGTGTGGCAAATGCGGCTGTTGTTATTTTACTCTGGTGAGATTCCCCAACCAAGTGGGGCGGGAAGATTTGTTCAAACTAGCATACCACCTGATCGTTACTGTGTCGGCATTCAATCCCTTATCGGTTCCTCACGACGATTTCAAATGAGTTGAGAGCTCCAAGATAGTTTCCAAGTCAGGATGATTGACTGTATGTGACAATCCATAGAACCTGACGAGAGCAGAATGAAGAATGGCCATGGACACGTTGAAAGAGGGTCGCGTGCGGTGGTACAGTCGGTGGAAACTGTAGTGCTGTTACATGGGCGGCTATCTCCACGACAGAGGTGACTAGTCACAGTGATAATGCATCGCGGCGCACAAGTGTAGCATTACCAGTAGCAGCCGGAGGAATATCCCTAATTCACTTTGACGAAAGGGACTGTAAACAGGCTATTTTATTCAGATATATGTTACTTCTGCATATAAGCATCAATAAGCTGGGTCCCACTGCATTTGGATTCGTGCATGTGTGTGTGTGTGTGTGTGTGTGTGCGAGTGTGTCTGTGTCTGTGTCTGCGTGTGTGAGGGAGTGTGTGAAGAACCTACTTGAAATGGCATATTAATCAAATAGAATTTGGCATGTGCAATATCGGTCTGCATACAAATATGCTGTCACTACCCCACATGATTAATGACAGAAGAATATGATTTTATAGAAATTTCTCTCTTTTTACCCTGCCCGTTTCTATTGAATCATTGTCGTTTGTGGGACATAAATTAAAATTTGCTTTGTGTCCTGCCTATACGCGATAAACCGCCGATGTTCCACGAGAGGAAAAAGAAGGAAAAAATTACATTATATGCTCTGGCATGGGGAGCGGACGGGAGGGTATGCACTGTACCCATCGTGCACCCCAGTCGGAAACATTACATATATACACCCACCTTATCCCACACATGCACACACAAACACATCACTCCGATATACAGTCTTCCCAGGCTAATATACACGGGACGGGATGGATGCTGCTCCAACTCCTGCTCCTGCTACTCCTCGTAAAAAAGACAGTCACAACGTCGGCGGAGAATGACATCAACGGTTCTATGGAAGATTGATGGGAAGCACATGGCATGTAGGAGAAAATCCCGAAATTCGAACCCATATTGTATTTACTCCTTCAGCGGACCTAATCTGCCACCTCTCGCACTCAACTCATGAGCTTCAAATCTCATCCCGCACAGCCCCACTACGTATACCATACCATCGCTCTCTATGTTCCACATATAACCACATTCTTCAGACTCATCCCTCAGTCACACACACACACACATTCTTATTCGCATCTTACTCTCACTTGTCACACAACGCATATCATCCATACGTAAACCTTACATATTCCTCGTCAGACATGCAACGAATTCATTTCCCCGCCTGCAAAGCACACACACACACACACACACACACAAACATAACAGCTCACAATAACCATCCCCATTATCCCAGTCTCATTTCCCACTGAAATCATGAAAAACAGAATCCGTCTCACTTCCCCATTTCCTCACGCACACCCCGATCATTTTCACTCAAAATTCACCTCTAAATACTCCCCTCAGACACATATTATGTGAGTTTGAGAGGTTAACAGCTCACAATAACCATCCCCATTATCCCAGTCTCATTTCCCACTGAAATCATGGAAAACAGAATCCGTCTCACTTCCCCATTTCCTCACGCACACCCCGATCATTTTCACTCAAAATTCACCTCTAAATACTCCCCTCAGACACATATTATGTGAGTTTGAGAGGTTAAACATTGAGAATACATTGCACTGACTTCATCCCATTGTCTGCCTGCTTCTGCCTTGTTTCCCCTCAAATATGGAAGAGAGAGAGAGAGAGAGAGAGATCGTGACGGAAGTGAAGGTATGAATTTTGTATTCGGCGAGGACTCTCCTTTCATACAGGCAGACACACTTACACACACACGCTGTACCGTACTGCACTGAACAGCTCTCGGGTAGTATGTGTGGACAACGAGGCGGAAGGAGCTTGGGATGGGAGCTATGCGGCAATGTTTGGCTAAGCCGTCGTCGTCTTGAGCAGCCAGAGAGTCAGAGCATGTCAAGTCGTACTATGCATACATATGCATATGCACACACTCAATATAAATATAAATACTTCTATATATCTGTAGAAGACAAGAAGCTACTATATTGTACAGGGAGAAAGTCATGTGAGACGCCACGAGGGCATTAGCGATTGAACAAATTTCGGAATGATAAAAAGAAACATGAGAATGATTATTGATTAAGGATTCTTCCTGTGTTCCTCTTGCGCCGCTCCGCGCCCGCTCTCCTTTCTCGCGGAGGAGAAAGGAGAGAGGAGGACGGAAGTTGGAGAAAAAGGAGAGACGAGAAGAGAGCCGGAGAAAGAGAGAGAGAGAGAGAGAGTGAGAGCGGGTGGGAGGCGTGTAGCATGCAAATGTGAGGAGAAAAAGATAGGCCTCACTGTATATGTATATTGCATAGACTCTAACCCCCCAACCCGTTTTCGTTTTCTTTCATATGACACGGCTCGAAGAATATTCTGTGGTTTCTTTTGTATCCTAAGACCAAGGAGAGAAGGAGGAGAAAGAAAGAAAAGGTTGCTTATAAAATTGAACTTTATGCATTTATTATTTTGCGGATTTTCCCGTTTTTTAATAGGTTTCCCACACCAAAGCGTTCCTCACCCGAACTCACTCACTCACTCGCTCTCTCTCTCTCTCTCACTCGTTTTCTCTCTCTCTCTCTCTCATTCGTTCCTCCTGCCTTATACAGAATGATCCATTTTTGGCATTAATCATTCTTTGACAGGGACTCTTCGGGATCTTCCATCCATCAAGCCGGTTACTGCCTTCGCCTTCATCCCGCCGCCGCCACCGTCCTGACTATTACCACTATAGGGATACTACCTACTACTTACTACTGCTGTTAATGCTACTACTACGGCCACCATCTCACTGCTACACACTACTTACTACAGCTAACTCCAGCAAGGAGAAGTGTATCTGTGAGCGAAAAAACTTTCTGCTGGCTTTCCATTGGATTCTCTCTTCCAAAACTCACTTCTACACCCAGCCGCACCCGTAGTAGCGGCTGACTGAGCCAAATACATATTATCCCATCCCGCGTAAACTTCCCTCATGGCATTCTATCCCGAGCCACTACTTATGGTTTTCTCTGTCAGATTCATCTAGATTTGACTCCTTTCTTCGGCTTCAAATACACGGGCGGAGGAGTGGGTTTGAACAAGCGTGTGCATAGTCGTACTGCTACCACATTGTAGTACACTCTAATTCACCCTCCTCATGTACAAATCGACTCCACATACACACTTGCATGCACACATATACATATATATACACACACACACACGCAATATGACGCAGCAACTCCCGGCGCAGTGATATCATTATTCACATGAACTTCATTGACTTGATTCTATTCCAGTTCAATTTATCATGCCGCCACCGTCTCCTTCACCACCTTCAGTCGCACTCTTGTCTACCTCATCAGCCGCCTCTGTAGGAATAAGTGATGGAGTAGGGGCAGTTGTAGATGTGTATACAGCTTCCATATGCATCCGAAGATGAAGAAGAAGGAGAAGAAGCCACCCCTGTCATCAACTCCCTGGTTCATCATGCTTCTTAATTATTACCGCCAAGAACCACTTAATTGATCCAGAACTCACTTTGGTTTCTCCTCCGCATCTCGAAGAATCATGTGTATAGACATTAAATAGAGATTGAGAGAGAGACAATGTGGAGAAAATTCTCTATCCTGTCTAATTTTATTTGGCTCTATAAATAAATATACATATACATATACATATACCCTCACCATTCACCCCTCCTTCTTCCCAATCAGTTGAGTACGCTTCCTTTTATATACCTGCACAATCAAGATGTTAATCACATAACACTTTGGACACATCTCCAAGCCGCCAGACTGTGAGTCCTTGACGGTCGGTCCGTTTGTTGGAAGGAGCTGCTCTCTTGGTGGATCTCATCATCCCATGCCTTGGCATCTGGAATCCCATATAGACCCGGTGAGGAAGAATTTTTGAAAGGATGAGGAGGACTGCTGTTCTTGGGCTTGAGTGGGCGTATGACCAGATCGAATGGTAATTAACATCCTGTAGCATCATACGGCCGAGTTGAGCTGAGATACTGGTTAGCGAGCTATAAGGAATATATAGGATCAGTTTTGAATCATAGCTTTTCCAACTTTAATCCAATCTATTCGGTCTAGTTAAGAAGAAGGGGAGTGATTCCGGGGGAGCTTTGGAGGGGAGACATATATCTCCATATAGTTTCGTTCTGTTTACTATTTTCACAAGAGGATGAGATGACGGTGGGGTGAGGAGGAGGAGGAGGAGGATTGGGAAAAGTTTGAATTTCCATAATAGCATCCACGGTTTCGTTTACATACTTTTTATTCAGACAGAGAGAGAGAGAGAGAGAGAGAGGAAGGGAAATATAAATGAAACGAGAGTAGAGTATTGGACTGAGTTCATTGATTCCATGTAGCGGGTTCCACTAGCTCTGAGTAAGAGAGTTGTGGTGGTGGGCTGTATAGCTGTCGATAGTTTATGATTGAGTTCTCCGAGGGCAGATATTATGTGATAGATTTAGATGTAATATGTACTCATGGGGAATGGTTGTAGTACTTCTCAGGAGCTTTCATTCATACAGCTTCCACAGAGAGATAAATAAATTGAATTGAGTAGATAATGGAAATAGAATTGGAAGTTGAGAATTGACACATTTATGCGGCCCGGATCCGCGCCCTGTATTATGAGTGAGGGTGAAAAGGCACGGGCCATAAACCCGTGAGCGAGATAGATACGGGTGTGTGTCAGGGTGTATGTATGCATGTATACACATGTGTAGGGCATAGTAGTTATATTGTATCTTGATGCATGTGCGTAAAAGTGGGGTCGGTAGAGAGGCGTTCATCTTGTTGATGTTATATGTGGAATGCGGTAAAGGATTGAATGTCTTCCAGTACTTTAGCCATGATCGACAGTTAAGACGGAGCAAAAGAAAATGGAAATGGAACTGGGAGGCTTGGATGGCAAAAGGAAGTCATATGATATTTTCTAGTGGAAGGTGTGTGTGTGTGTGTGTGTGTGCATATATAGTAGTCATGCCAGCAGTACTGTGGTGTGTATAGTGGGATATACAATGTGAGAGTTTGGAGAAAATCGTGTGTGTACGTGTGGACGTGTAAGTATTTGATGGAAGGGAATTTTCGCATCAATCTCTTTTTCCCAGGGCATAAATACGATATTTTATTCAGAGAAAATCTTATATTGGTTTTCTTTACGGGAAAGAGAGATGAGATATTTTGAAGAAGTGAGCCGGAGAAGAGCCGTGTAACAGTGGCGGTGGCGGTGTATGGGACCCACCGCTACCACCAGCAGGGGTATGATAAAAAGCATAGAAATCCAGATCCGGCTATTCTTTCCATGCTAATCTTCCCGCCCGAGTATGTATGGGTGTGTGCGTTTGTAGTGTAACCAAGTGTGTGTGTGTGTGTGCGTTTGTAATGTAATCACATGTGTGTGTGTGTGTAACCTTGTGTGTGCGTGTATTTAGATGTGTGTGTAGTGTAACCTTGTGTGTCTGTGTGAGTGGATGTGCCGATTCAGTTTCTGAAGTGAATATGAAGGGAGTGGGTGCGGAAATGATCTGCGAGGAAAGGAGGCTCGGAGGAACCTCAGATTCATCCATCTGTTCCCCAATACCAATACTTGACATTAATGCATATGACATATGGAATCACCTCTTTTCCATTTTACTGTTATCGGGACGGTCCCGTTTTTTTAAAAAAAAGAGAAAAAACTCCAACTTGATAGGCCCATAAAAGCTATCTTCCATGAGTCAGAATCCATCTGTGCTATATTGATAAAGTTTGAAAAATGGTTATTTACACTGGAGCTACTGCGTCAATGGCACTCGGAGAAAATCATAATTTCCATTTCCTGTGTAAATATGCACGGGCGGTGCTGGGTCCCGGCTCGAAATGGAGCTTCATGCATCATTATTTATCGCATAAATTGGGACCGGCTTCACCGCGGCGTTAAAGGGCTTTCAACCACGAAAGTACTTTTTATCCAATACACTTCCCTTTTATAACTCCACGCTTTTCATTTCGTCTCCATCTCTCTCCAAGCTCCCAACCTCTGCCTGCTCATAGGACCCATATATAGACATATAAATACATACATAGCATGCCCACATACGCCTAGAGTGCAGACTTCTCTATATGCATAATGTCCCCTGCGTTCATTTCACACTTATACGAAAAACACATGGTTGAAACAACCATACGCACGACGTCATCACCCCGGCCCACAACAAACCAGCTTGTAAACATATACATGATCGCCCAAATAACTGGAGTACATGGAACCAGAGTATATTTCAGTCCTCTCATTTCAAACTATTGACAGAGAGAAAAGAAGCTGAGAATCTAGTCAAATCTTAGAGGCTTTTGCTCACATGCAGGGCGCCCTTTACTCATCCCCGCCGTATATATGTACAGTTATGCATGTGTACCTAAGGAGCGTAGATCCCGAACCGGGTGATTTCAGTGTATATCCTTCGTGCTGTACGAGTGTTTATGCCCTTAGTGCCGTGAGCTAATAAGTCCCTCTCCGTCATAAGTCCTCCCTCCCTCATATGCATGGAGATGAGTTTACTACCCCGGCTTGGGAGCACATTATGCTCAGCTTACTTTTTTACATTGTCACTCCTGAGTAATCGACAAATTTTATGCATAAATTATATCCCTCTCCATACCATATAGTACGGTGGTGGTTGGGTGAGAAAAACTGGATATTTTTTTACCCGCCTGACCCATGGGATTACCAGGATGCTAAGATGTGGAAAGATCTTCCTGTACACTTACACCCCTCGCTGATTGCCAATCCGATTTATCATTCTTTATTTCCAACGCTTTTCCAGCTGCTGCTTTTTTTACGCTCTGAACCCCCAGCACTCTCGTGCTCCACCTTATTTACCACACACTCCACTTTGTCGTCTGCGGTATTTATGTAATCCGGTGCACAGGCCCTGTATTCTTTCCCTTTTAGTCAACTATCTCTGATGTGGGAGTGTGAGCGTCGCTGTGCCCGTCATATTGTCTCTCCCCCACGTAGATACGCTATGAATTATGATATGATACCTATTACAGCCTTACTTGTTGGGACTCCACTCCACTACGCTGGCACCACTTTACTTATTAAAGTTGAGATATCTACCGAGCATGGACTCACCACTCAACGATCAGCTCGCTTGAGAATCCAGTAAAGAACTTAATACAGGGATTGTGTCCATCATTTCACTGGGACTCTGGCTCTCTGAGGTACTTTGTGTTCTCTGCAATAAGTCGGAATACATTCCACATATTTAATCCATAGCTACAGGTGTCTTTGTGGGTCAGGGAAAAGATCCACAGTAGATGCTCTGAAGACTCATGTACATTCCATTATATCCCCATTATTGATTTTTTAGAGAACAGTACAGTACAGCAAATTCCGAAATATTAAGAAACCATGAGCTTAATACCCCTGACTCAGCAGTGCTATTAATGTTATCACAACAAAAACAAGTCCGGTAATACTGGGTAATACTGACTGAGTGAGCACCTGCTGTTCACTTGCATATAGAGAAAAACGTTGACGTGTACTAAGTGGAATCCTACGTGCTGGGATGAGTTCAGGATATAGAATGCAGAAACGCCAGGTGGGCACTAATTTATTGACCTTTTCCGATGCTCGCATAAACTCGATAACTGGAACTCGGAAAGTGGCGTTCCACCCATGAAAAGACCCGTACTATGGCCAACAAGTCCATGTTCAAGTCTCAAGTGTCAACCTCCAGTAAGAATCCCACAAGGAATGCTGTTGGCATCGTGTACGAGAGTGCACTAAACAACTTTGAAACGGTTCGTCGTAATTTGAACCCAATCATTCTGCACTGATTAAAAGGAAACGAGACCGATATCGATAAGCCATAATTGGCCTTTATTACAGGTACCTCGAGATCCGTCATACCGGTCTCACTAGAACTCTCACTCGCAGCCCATTTTCGATCATTGACTTTTCTTCCTACGTCGCCACTGCATTGCTAGGCGGTTTCATTGAGGTTTACCACCTCTCCAGCTTCTGTGAGTATAGTTGTAATAAATGCAATTATTGTGACTCTCTGAGAGTTGAAAAGCCTAACATAACAAGTTCATAATCACAGAGTGCGGTAAGAACTATCTTAGAATTTCCAGTAGACCCGCCGTAATCCCTTAAAGATTGGATTTCATAGAACGGTACACAATCCACTTTTCGATTCAGTAAGAGCGACACTGGTAAAAGCGGTAATAATTATAAGATGAATCACCGGCATCGGCATCATTTCAATGCAAGTGATCTTGAAGCTGGTAATTGTAAATGTTACTTTGCAGATTCAGATGAGCAACATCCACCAACTCATCACCCGGGTTGTACTTAACTTAATTTATCTTCACATCCACAATCATAACTCATAGATCATAACTACAGAATTCAAATCAATGGACGTGTGATCGAACCGGTCTACCTTCATTTTCAGCTGTGAAAGAAACGGACAACACGAGATCTCACAGTTTTTCACGTAGTTTCTCAGAGGTATTCTTCGCAGGTGTGCTGTCCATACTCTACTGAAGTACTCATCTGCAGCAGTATCCCAGTGCTTTTCCGTAAATTGCAGGCGACGCCAGAGCTGTCATCTAGCATAAAGTTCTTTGACTAGCAATCCAGTTTCTTCTGTGGGATTTACAACCAACTCTGTAGATGGCAGGCACGACACACAATTTCTGACGGCGGCAGACAGCAAAAATACGGCACGATCCATTTCATGACAGTGATATGATGACGATGATTTTTTGTAACGTTTATTTTCATATAAATGTCAATTACCCATTGTCGCATCTGACACAAACTGGTTCTTCTAAAAGCAATTAGTTGCGTTTACTCATTTTGAATTAAAATGCCACACGCATCTCCCAAACCCATCAATCAACTCAGAAGAAGGTTTTCAAAACGTGGAGAAACTTGTTTTCAAATTCTTCAAACTTGAATTATATTTTAAATTTGATCGAATTTTAAAAGAAAGTATCCACGAGCCAGTGATTGACGGCGCCAAGAGTCTGGAGTGGTAAGCGGGAACGAGACAGATGTGGTCAAATGTTTGGGGCGTGGCATTCCGGCAGATGAACGGCGTCGGACTCATAATAGTAAAATATTTATAGTAATTACGTATGTATGCTTGAGTGATTGATTAATTACTGCATTTATCCATAGAATTGATCGTGTTTTCGCATCTCCAGGAGCTAATTCTCTGCATGAGAGGACAATGATTCTCAATGTGACTCTGGGTACGGAACAGCTGATGTGATAAGGACAAACTGGTCGTGAGTTGATTTTTCCACAAATACTCAGTATATCTCACTGGACTATGGCTATTTTTTTCCCCGTAGATACTCGCTCAGACCACCTACAGGCTCGTCTTTAGCGGCAGTAACAGAGGTTGCGTAAGTAAATTTTTGAAAAAAATCCAAGCGGAGGCGCCTAAATAGGACGACATTCTATCACCATTTGCGATGTGGCAATCTTCTCAGACCTATAAAGTGTTGATATTTGTAGGGAGGGGGAGGGTGGGTAGTGGGATGGGGTTGAGAAAAAAAGCTGGAGGTAAAACTTCCACGATGGGTTCGCTCAGTGTCGCAATTTTTTTAATTGACGTCTCTGGTGTGCTCGAAATGGATTTTTCAATCCATTGTTGGCAACTGACGGTAAAACTTGAGGAGATTTAATTCCGCCGGTAATTTCTTTGGAGAATTTAGATGTATAAAGGGTTTCACTATTAATCTGATTATAAAAACCTAAACAGCTTATCAGCTGCCTCATCCTGATTCTTCCCCCCCCCCCGCGGTAATAGCGAAAGAGATGAGGCACTTGGGCCGATATTATGTATCGAACATGAGTTTGTAAGCATGTCTATTCTCATATGAGTATGGATGGAACAAGTTGTGCAATTAGAGCTTGAATTTGCGCGTCAAAGCTTTCTATCCTTTCTCATCCATATTCCCGCTCAAGTTTATGTACTTCAGTTCATCATCCTGTGCATTCATAATCTACGAACATTTTGTACAGTCTCTATTACGTTCCAGAACAAAGAGAGCTTGTTCACTTTATTTTCAGTTGAAAGCCGTCAAGGGAATTAGTCCTGATGCAAATCAGGATTAATACTGACACTTTATGGTGACTCTAGCTATGGGAGTCAGAACTGATGGTTGCTCTACTTTTTTGTTTAATAGCTTACACAATAAATGTTGCACTCGACGTGCCCGTATAATGCATCTCTGGGACTGAAAAATGCATGGCGAGAAAAGAATGGAAAACAAACTTGATCATGTTCATAGGAACTTCCTATGAGCTTTCAGCTTTGTTTCAGAATCGTTACCCTAATGGATCGTTTAAGGAATTGAGGAGAAAGGGAAAATTTCAGAATTTGAGCTCCATCCATAACGGTGGGAGTTCGTGCAATTTTTCACCTTGGCCCTAAAGAAAACAAATTATTGTGGTAGACGAAGGACACCGCACAGTCTTCCTTCAGCTGTCAGAGTGTCACGCCGCTTGACGCAATATTATTTACTCAGGCTGCCCACTGGCCGCTCACGTTAGATCGGGAATATCGGGACTGCCGTTAATGCAAATGTTGCAGCAATTAATATTCAGTGTGAGCTTCGCCGAGTTCAGCTATATAGTTTTCTTCTAAACATGGACAGCTTTCAGTCACAAAAAGTTTACTATTAGGAAAGGACTACATTTCATCTGAAATCTTGCCCCAAGTAACTTGAACGTATGTGGCAGGTCGTCGGCTTATAGCTCTGTTGCAAAAGGTGGTCATGTGAACGTGGAGCTGACAGAAACCGGAGGCCTTTACTCAGGATGTACCTCGCATATACGCATCCGCAAAATCATTTGGACTCATGCTAATTTCGCACAGAGCGTCTAGACGCACTGAAACAATAATTACATTTCACTTAATAATCACTTGCGAGAGGGGATTAAAGTTTTTAGGTTTGAGCTCAATTATTTACTTCGAAAAAATTTCCATTCGAAAAAAAGCATGGAGAGGCTCTTGTAAGGGGACTGGACTCGCAGACAGTTGTCACGACGTGTGTGCACCTGTAAATCATTCCGCCAACCTTCATCTTTATTACAGAACTAGGAGGAGTTGAGTCGGTCGAGCACATCTAATAGTTTTTCAAACTTCATTTTCTTCCTTTGTTCAGCCCAATTAAGCGTTGTGAAGGGAGCGTATCTTGTTAGATCAAGTTAAGAGCTATCTCTCATAGGTGTGTGCTTCCACACATGAATAAATCCAGTGGGGAAAAATTCAAATGGAGGGAAACATTTATTCTTGAACATTATCAGTGCCAGAAGGAGTTGCCAACATTGGAGTCTTCTGCCTATTTCCAGATGCCATGCCCATGTCCACATGAGTGAGGAGGCCTTTGGGATTATGGTTTGTGAGCCCAAGGCTCTTTATAATTTGCAACCGTTGCGCCGATCGTCCCAAACAATAGTGATTACGGCTGTCATTGTCCGTGTAATTCAATCCCTTTTCATCCCTCACCGCTCTACGTTCTCACCCGTTAAGTGCGTGGAAACGGAGACGAGTGTCACGAACCTGGTCACATTTCATCCATGGTATATAGGAATATGCCTGTAAATGAACTATGAATTCAGGTTCTCTGCCATTCAACTCAGATTACAGTTAGCACACGTAGAGTCTGTCTATATGGCCGATAGATTCGGCCCGAATCGCTACAATATGATGCGATCATGCATCCGTTTTACTACGACTCTAACCCTCTTGTGTGCGATTCACACTGCCAATTGACCAGAACAGCACCTGAGTGCATGCAACCAACTTGGAAGTTATCCGGGGAAGGCGGAAAGGGAACTCTGCAGGTCGATGAGTGCATATATAGTACGGCACTGCACATCCCATAGCCCGCACCGCATACCTGGGCGGGCGGGAATGATTTTACAGATAACCGACTTTGACACGATGATACTAATACCATGCTCACATATCACGTTTCACAGGCTAAATACTGGTACTACGCGTAAGTCTCTTACATTTTCCCGAGTAAAGTACCAACATCTTTCCTGTCATACAAGCTAAAGACTTGATAAATAGGCATTGCCACTGTACCCTCCACCATTATCTACTAATGCATGAGCGCAAATGCACGTCGCCGAGCTGGAGAATGCATAGTGAGGGAGAGGAAAATGATTAGAGTTTTTCATTCCAAAGGTATATGAAATCCCTAATGCGGCGGCCACAGACGTGACCCATGAGTTTCTTCTGGGAGCTCATGAGGAATAGGCCTGGGAGACGGTACCTCTGACAGAGTGCGAGAGAGAGAGGAAGGTGAACTGGGAACCTCAACAGGTACTGATACTGCTGCCACAGGTGTGAGAATGATGTAACTGGAGTTACTTGAGGATATTCTTCTTTGTCGAAAGATGGTCTGCTCAAAGGAATGCTGGCCATATTTTGCTCTTGAGCCAGTGTCATTGCCGTTCCTCAATAGACCCCTCGGTATGCACTCGAGTGAGGTTATATGGAATGCAGAGTGACCCAAAATCTACTCCAAGATAAAATGTGCACCTCGCGCAAGGATCCACACTAATGATTCCCCCTATATTTTCCATTTACACTTGTACTGTCTCGTTTCAGTCACCAAGTTAATTTGAATTTCCAATCCAGATGCCCGTATATATGTGGACGAAAAATCCGAAATATAACTCGTAATCCGGGTGATGTCGGAAGTATCAAAAATGAGAAATGAAATTGGACTTGTAGTAACTAATAGTTTTGTAATGAGTTCTCAGTTTTCCAAAAGTTGTGGGTAGAACAGTTAGGGTTTTGGTAAGTTTTTTGACTCATGACAAATTAGCTTTGTCAGCACCACTCAGCAAAGGTTAGTTTCGTACATATCTGTAAACCGTAATAATTGCCCTTTGTAAGAATGGAAGTGATTTAAAAATAAATCCTCACACCTGCATCCCCAAGTATACATGACATTACATTAGATGATACCGCTCTCGTGTCCCTTGAAGTGACACACACTACTCGTAAAACTTCCCGTTCTCAACCTGACCGCGTAAGGCCAGGCACATGCAGTGGATGAAACTGAAACATATGTGAACACGTTCACTCTGATCATAAGGCCGGGCAGGGAGTTGGGCTTACTGCGCCTGAGCATCCTTAGGCCTGAGGGTACTAACGCCAACAACCTGCTTCTACCTGGACGGAATGAACCTTTTCAAATCAGTTGTACCTCAGGTGATGAAGGTGTGGAGACGTGCGTAGTGTCTCGGTGGTGTGTGTGTGTGTGTTTAGGATTTTCTTCCGAGTTTTATGAGGAAAGTTGAATGGTTGTAAAATTTAGAAGAGTTTTGAGTTCGGCGAAATGCCTGCTACACCTGTGTTGAAGCGGTAGTAATTACCATGGGGCCAAACCTACGGATCCTGTGGTTCCTCCTGGTCACCTCCGCATCACGCCAGCTCATCTTGGCGAGGTCAGAAGTAACCCGGGAATTTGAGATTTCCGAAGGAGTGCCAATCGGGACGAGCATCGGCTTCATCGGTGAGCAAATATCCGGCTCATTCCAGCCACCACCGCCATATCTCATAGTGCCAGTGCCCGGAAGCTCCGTCGACTCCGACTTGATCATTGACCAGAGCAATGGTGAAATCCGGACCAAGATCCAATTGGATCGGGAAACTAGGGACTTTTACTCCCTCGTCGCCATCCCCATCAGCGGGGAGAACATTCGAGTTATCATTCGTGTCAAGGATGAGAATGACCACGCACCGCAGTTCCCATCCGCATACATGAGTGTCGAGTTCCCCGAAAATACGCCCGGAGATGTCAAGAGAACATTACAGCCGGCGAGGGACAAGGATTTAGGCATTTATAATACTCAAAGATATTCAATATCATCTGGGAATGTGAACAGTGCTTTCCGCCTCTCCTCCCACCGGGAGCGGGATGGAGTTCTATACTTGGACCTCCAAGTCAACGGTTTCCTGGACCGGGAAACCACCCCGTACTATAATCTCGTTATTGATGCCTTTGATGGCGGAGTGCCTCCGCTCAAGGGCTCCATGACCGTGAATGTGACCATTCAGGATGTTAATGACAATCAACCGATTTTCAATCAGAGTCGCTATTTTGCAACTGTTCCTGAGAACGCGACGGTGGGGACGAGTGTCCTTCAGGTCTGTGCCACCGACACGGATGCCGGGCGCAACGGTCAAGTTTCCTACTCCATTAACCGGCGGCAGACTGACAAAGACTCCATTTTCGTGATTGACAAGAACACCGGAGTGATATCAGTGAACCGACCGTTGGACTTTGAGAGTAAGGAGGTCCACGAATTGGTCGTCGTAGCAAGGGATAATGGGGTTCAACCGCTGGAGACCACTGTTTTCGTCTCCATCACTGTCATCGATGTGAATGACAATCAGGTATCCCAATCTTTCCTCTCTCAGCACATCCATAGTGTATTTGACTAATTTATCATAGGATTCCGTAGTACGTATTTAGAAGTTAATTCGAGTTGATTGCCCCACTTCCACGGAGTTGCCACAGTTATTGTTGTTGATATGCTATTGCTGTGCTGTTGGAAACGGAATGGACATCATCCCATTCTCTACCACTCTCACTATCTCACCCAACTGTGCAAGTTTACAATTTGCAATTTGCAACTCCCCGGTGAAATGTTTGTGAATTTTCAAGTAGGTAATTAGTTGCCCGGAGGATGGTGTGAGCACGTTTGCGCAGATATGAAAGTAGTTATTTCTTCTGGCGTGGAAACGAGTCCACCCTCTACGTTTCCTTGTTCCGGTTTATGACTCTCCTCAGGTCTGTGCCATGTGCTCTGCATCGCTATTATTACCATTACAAAAGGGGCCAACTTCTGGGGAGTGTCAATTAGTACGTGTGCGTAGAGCGATAGTTCTGGAATGTTGGCACCATCTTGTACACATCATGCCTCCCATGCTCCTGCAGATGATCCTAAAGATGGTTTCGTAGTGGAAAATCGTCTTGTTTTTCAGTTCATGCACTCATGGTTCCGAGGGGAAAAGTAATCCTGACGTTATCCATTATCCATCCCCCCATCTTACCTTCCGTGCATCTCGTCAGTCCTCTAAAAGTGGATGAATTCAGTAGTGGATTTTAAATTTAGCCTCATACAATATCTCTCCGTATGGGGTTCTATCCTGAAAGGGGATAGAGCACCTCTGACTGCCTGGGAATGTCTTGATCCAGTTTTCGCTTTCTACATTGCCTTCAGCGCTCAATTTGTATTTTATCTAAAAGGCTTGTTGCTGTGAGCCTGGGTCTGTGTGCGGTGGGTTATTGGTTATTATGATGCAAAAGGGAGGAAAAAGCGTGTGCGAAACATGGAAATACACCCACCTTTGCCATCCTATATAATTTAATCGTTTTACCTATGGCAATAGGCTATGCTGTGCGAATAAATTGCTTTTTTGATCCATGCATAGATGAAGCTATAAGCTGTAGAAGTGGCGGAAGTGTGGAGCCGCAATGAAGTGTGCATGCATGCGTGTGAGAGTTATAGAGAGCAAGAGGAGAGTCGGTTGGGTCGCCTTATTGACCTTTTACATGCTATTACAACCATACTTTAAGGATGAATCAGATGACCCAGTGTCCCACCTTCCACTCCCAAAATGTATCTTCCTAATTTGTGTTTTTGCTAGCGTAAAAATTGACCATCATAAATATGCATAATTCATGTACAATGTTGATCACTTTTCATTTATAGCCCGTCATTTCCTTGATCTTCCTCACGGATGATGCGACGCCGAAAGTGTCTGAAGGTGCTCAGCCCGGTGAGTTTGTGGCTCGGATCAGCGTCCACGACCCCGACTCGAAGCAGGAGTATTCCAATGTGAATGTGACTTTGGAGGGGGGCGGCGGACACTTTGGGCTCACGACACGGAATGGTGTGGTGTACCTTGTGATAGTCTCTCAACTACTGGACCGTGAAGTCATGCCCAACTATACGCTGAGTGTGATTGCGACGGATCGGGGCAGTCCGCCGCTCAACGCCTCCTGCCTCTTCCATCTCAACGTCCTCGACATCAATGACAATCCGCCCAAGTTCACGTCCGAACTCTACGAGTTCACCATTGAGGAGAATAATGAGCCTGATGCCACCGTGGGTCGTGTGAGTGCTGTTGACAGGGATATTGGGGAAAATGGTTCTATTAGGTACTCCATTACGCCGGCGAATCCGGATTTCTACATTGACTCCATCACAGGTCAGCATCACCAAGATAGTAGCTCCAATAGTATATAGCACTGTAGTAGTAATAGTAGCATTTATAGTAGTAGTAGTAGTAGTAGTAGTGGTGGTAGTTTATTATTTACTCAACGTTCCTCATATTGCCGGGATAAATATATGTTATGAGATCACGTACCCCATCCACGCACCGATTGAGCTGAGAGCAGTATGAAATTTAGTCATTTCCACGTCATCTTCATCTTCGATTTCTTCTACCAAGGCCAATCTTGTTCAAATACGCTGTGATGAATGATGGATGATGGCCTCAAAATGACAGTATATATGCACACACGAGATGTAAAATCTAATCCTCATCATAATTGTATGGACGACCTGGTAATGATTTTTTCCCGCTTTCAAAAACACAACACCTCGTCCCTCAGTCCACTCCATTCCGTGGATTCTCCGACAAGTATTATCATCTTCATCATCGTCATCGGCCAAGGTTTTGAGAGGGAGGGTATACTGTGATAAAAAAGCAATAATGTTGGAGGAAAAACCCCATACGTTGTGTCTAAACCATTGGAAATAGTGGTTGGTCGTCTTGTTGGATGTGGCATGAAAGTGCGTGCCAGGACTCGTTGTCGAGACATACAATAACAGTATGCAAGACAAACTTTTAGGGGTCGAGCCACATTGAGAGGGAGAGAGAAAGAGAGAGAGAAGAGATGGAGAGGAATTAAATAAATTGCAAGAGGATTTATTAAATAAATTCGAAAGGGAATAAATTGTTACTTATTGTAATAACAGTGGAGAGGAGGTTGAAATTACGTGGTGAGAAAGTATCATGTACTTTTGAGAGCGCTCATCTTATATACTGCCGTTCGACCGAGTCATACAGATAATGTATAGATGGAGGCCATGATTTTCCACTGGTCCGACCGTCCGTCCGTCCGTCCATCCGTTCCGTCGCCCGTCAGTTAGTACTGTGAGACTCAGTCCCTAGGTATTACTCCTTCCTCTATCCCTGTTGTTGTTTGTAATTATGGAGACGGGTTTCCGAGACATGGGGAAATTCTACATTGATTTCCCTACTTAAATGTCATTTTCTCCATGCAAAGGGGAATGTGCTTGTTTGTTTTGTAATTTTCACCGGAGTCGTCGTCGTTTTGGTCCTCGACTCGGCGCTGCCGCCGCCACTTTTTACCACCTCCCCATCCTCCGTGTCTATCTTTCCTGCTTCGAAGTGCTATTAGAAGCACTTGGATTGCTCAAATTGGCCCCTTTGAGAAATGTGCATTGAGTGTGGGAGACATGGGACGCGCCAATACATAGATGTAGATTCCGGCCCATACGCCACGCCACCATCACGGTGACTGAGACACAGGTGGAAAATGGAAATTATGTGGGCAAATTTTAGGATACAGATGATGATCTCCTCCATCTCTTCCCATACATTTGACGCATCATACTTACTGCCTTTCTGGTCATAGGCTCACGGCGTGTGAGCCTTTGAGGTGGAATTTAGCCCCTGCTGTTAGGTACAAAAAAGTCCAATGTCGTAAACATTGTATTTCTCCTCTCGCGCCGCACCAATTTTTTTTACTGCTGCACCGCACCACCTCCCCCCCTCCACTCCGCTCTGCTCTGCCTCCTTTATCTTCCATGAAAAGGGTCCTGAAGATCCCTGCGAACGCACGTGCTGTATATATAATAACCTATACATTGGGTGAGGATAGGTCTGTCTGAAGTGAGGATTTTTCCCCGAGGTTTTAGCGAGACCCTCTGAAATTTGCACCCGCGTGTGCTCACACTAACATATACAAGGTATTAGTCAGTTTTGACCATAAGTATCTTTGTACGTGGGCCCTGGAAGGCTTGGTTGGTTTCACACTCAAGTGTGACCCCTTGGGATTTGTCCTTGTAGAAATTAAGTCACCCTTATTTACAACCCTCACATTTACACCAGAGCACGTTTCACAGTCTTATTTTCCACCTGGATTCCTCTATAATTTCGTCGGAACTTGACTGTAATTAGACTTTTTATCTCTCTTCCTCTGAGACCGACGCTCATTCGGCACTCTTTCATCCTGACCACACGGCAATGGCAATGCCTTGAGCCTCCTGTGTTCATATCTGACCCAACAAGTGTCAAGGTTGTTCTGGGGAATCCGGGATTAGCACGGTAGACTTGTCGTCGTCACTTCAGAGAAGTCAGTTAGTCTGGTACTATTTTTAATGGCTAATATGATGTCCCAGCTTATGCTCCGCTCTAGGTTATATCGGTTACACTGCACAACAGGACTGGGAAGCATATCATGGTGGATTTATCCTCCACACACACGTGCACCTACTTGTAACTTGGTTTGGGACGAACTTTTGGGCGTTCGTGTGTACGGTTTTGGGTCGGAACATTGCAGATGTTACGCGGAGTCTCTCATCAGGGGAAAGGAGCAGTCACCTTTAGGCCTTCATATTTTTTTAATGATCATACCCTCCCATGCTCGTACAGCTTTTAGGTGTAAAAAAATGATGAATCAGAATTGGAAGCCCATGTATATATGTGTATGTTAGTGTGCTTGCCTGAGCATGTGTGTGTGTGTGTGTGTGTGTGACTGAGTAAATGCATCCGAATCTAAAGGAGCGTAGAACTCTGCACGTAGGCAATTTGGCAGGAGGAAGTGCGGTGGTCGTAGTAATAGTAGTAGTAGATGGGGATACCAAGGAAATACGAAAGAGTGTATGGACATATGTATGTGAATGAGAAATACGAAGAGATGTTCCTTCGTACCTTTTTCAAATGGCCCTCTATCCTTGAACCCCTGCGGTGACTTCACAGGTAGACAAAGTAGAGGGTAAGCATTATGTGCTCCACACACACACACACACACACCCATGCAGACACGCACACGTAGACACACATTACAAGGTAGCACCATAGGAATGGACTGGGAGGGAGTATAAGTACCCTGTCCACAAGCCCCGGCTTCACCCATCAAATTTTTCAACTACTTAACACGTCGAGCGGGCCCGAAACTTGTATGGCTCTGTGTGTGTGTGTGTGTGTGTATGTGCATGTATGAAGAAAAGGATGACCGCTCGCTTGCCCCGACCTTCCTAATAACTGTGGATTTCCAAGGAAAATACAACATATGTACATCCCTCAAGCTCCCAGTCTACGATCCGAGAGAGAGAGAGAGAGAAACAGTGCGAGAGAAAGAGAGGGAAGAGTATAGCGGCATATGATTTGGAAAACTTTTGGCTGGACACAATGAAGTCGGAAATTGAGGTTTATTGGAGGCCTGGCCGTGTCCAGCATGATGGTGCGATTTCCTCAAGGTTATTCTATCTAGCACACCGCCTCACACCTCCCTGTTTGTCTGGAGGATTTTGAGGAAGCCGTGCAAATTAGCTATCTGAGAGAGAGAGAGAGAGTCTCCCAGTCATATGTATAAGTAGTGTATAGTTGGCCCCATTGTTAGTCCTCGCGGGTGGCTTTTCGAGTCTAATTAATTGATGGTTACAAGAGGCAGATAGGATACAGGTGTTCTTCTCTCTACTACACAACATGGGGATTCCTTGTAGAATGTAGACCTAAAACTTGTCCATGCACTACCGTTCAGGGAGTCGGGATGGGGAGATGAGTGAGTTGGAATCGGGGTAAGAAATGTATGAAAATTATCATCCTCGCCCGTGAACTTGGTTTCAATGGAGTTTTTTGACTCTTCAAATCTTTGGAGGAACTCATCACGATATATGGAAGTGGAATGAAGGAATGTGAATAGTGTACATTCTCTCCGGCCAACGGAGTGACGAGGGGGATGAAGACTGGAGCCCGCCGTTCTGGCAGCATAGTTTCCTTTGGGCTGGTCAAGGCAGCGTGCACACATAGGCGCACACTCACACATATGACCACACAGAGGCACGCACATACGCATGTGCTGGGTTATATGCTGCGGTCGGAAGGATTTACACGATTCCATCAACTCTCTCAGTTCCACAGGAGAGACTGTCTGTGAAGTTTAGGGATCCATCCCTATGATTATAAGAATGACCGAGGAATATAATGCGTGGGAATTGTTAATCTCCTATGTCGGCGGCAATCGACCGTTGTTGTAGTTACTGTTGTTGGTCTGTGTGTGTGTATGTGATTGGTATGTGTGCGTATGTGATTTGTACATGTGTGTGTGTGTGTGTGTACATGTGTTGTCCTTGGGAAAAAAATGGTGGAATCGAAGAATGTTTTATTTTGAAAGAATTAGATATAGATAAAAAATCGTGTTGGTCAGACTGAGGTACGTATGTTGTGGTGAGGGTGAAATGGTCGTAAATGGAAGCGTGATGGAGAAGTCCGTAATTATTTGAGGTAAAGTTGAAAATGACAAACAATTTTCCAGCCCATGATTACAGCGCTCAGGCTGGAGAAATTTTATTACAACGTTCTCTCTCTCTCGGCCTGCCTGCCTACCTCGTCTTGCGCTAGTTTGTTCCAGGGACACATTAAAAACTTTTCATGCGAGAGGGAAGGAAAGGAAAGAGCAGACGTTCATTCACGCACTATGGAATTACGTGCTGCCGACGATGATGATGACGACGACGACTGTCTGTTGCTCCGGCTTCTGCTGTTGTTGTTGTTGTTGTTGTGGTGGTGGTGGTGGTTGTGATGGTTGGTTGTAGGAAAGGATTCATGCGAGTAAGGTTGAACTCTCGTAAAATGGTGAGACTGTGAGAACAATGGAACATTATCATCAGTTTTCCGCCTGTACAACTCCTCAACTCCAACAACTGAACCAGCCGCCAACTTTCCTTCTCACCGTCGAAAATCCAGGACGGGATGATATTATGAGGGAAGAGACGTAAAACAGGGACCTAATTTGATTATATTTGTCAGTTTAACCGTCATCCTCATCTTAGTCCTCATCTTCCCAGTACAGTTTAGAGACTTGCTGTGTAGGGATCCATAATAACGCCCTGTTCCCATCGCATCATCACACAACCACCATGAGCATCATCATCAGTAGCACCATGACTTTGCGAGGCGGGCGGACTGTGCGTGTGTGCATATGTGTGTGTGTGTTTAGAGGGAAATACTACACATTAACTGAGAAATAGTTCCATGAGCTTCATAAAATTTTGCTGGGGAAGGGAAGGAGGTATTTTCTATTGTTGAATAAAATGATAGCCTCTTTTTCTTCTGGATGATAATACGTATGTAAGATGGTGTTTGGATGTGCGTTTAAATCTGTATATGTGTGTGTGTGTATGTTTGCGTATATTTGACTATGTGTTGGACTAGGAAGGGGACTCAGTTGATGGTGTTCCCAAGCCTTTTAGCTTTTTAGCTCTGTCTGTAAAGCCCGAGGGCTAAGTAATAAAAGTTTTAAGGCTCAGGCTCACCCTCTACACATCGCTCTATCTTTCCCAAAATAACATATACTCATACACATAGAAATACAGATATACACATACACACACGCGCGCTCACATACGCACACCTACATATGCAGACACACACACACACACACACAAACTCACGCAGTCCAAATCAGATGGCTTAAGCAGAGGAGCCCATTTGGGTCCGACAAACTTTTTCTTTTTACAGCCAGATTTCCTTCAGATATTATTGGTTCACTCCTGTGGCTCAGACACTTCATTAATGACTCAGCTATAGCTTTTTCCTGTCTCACTCCCTCGGCCCGTAGTACATTCCCTCCTTGTCGCCTCATCCTTCACAAGGATCTTATGAGATGAGAAAGAGTAGGGAAAGGGGAGGAAGAATAGGTGGTACAACCACTGCTATACTATATACCTATACTACTGACTCATGTCCCTTTTCGCACTATAGCAAAAAAAAACGGATCCTACGAGATAAAACAATTTGGACTCGAGAAGATAACTTATCCTAAGGAGGTGATGAGGACTATGGGACCACTACTACTACAAGTCCACTTGGTCCTTCTTTGCCATTCAAATCATCCCAGGAAATCTTTTCACAGTAGCGCCGCGGAATTCCCTTAACGGGAATAACGGTGGATCTGAGTAATTCATATCTTCGCAATGGTAGGCAGTGGGCTCAGTAGTAACAGCAACAGCAACTGAATGGTACCAGCTATCCTCAACAGCAACATCAATAGCAACTGAATGGTACCAGCTATCCTCAACAGCAACAGCAATAGCCTTTGTGCTCAATAGCAACAAAAATTGCAAATAAGCTCAATGGCAACAGCACTTGCACTCAGCAGCAATTAGCTATTATTGGGTATGCCAAATCCACCATGTTCCGTTCCTAGTAACAGTCACGTTCCACTCAAAATATGAGAATCGATTCCAGAGTTTGAGTCACATTGGTCACACATACACAGACAAATACATATGCCGGACGCCCCCATTTATATTGTTGACCCATTCACCCATCACGGGAGTGTGCATCCCCGTCTGCTCCTCTCGGTTCTCAAAATAATTATTCGTAGTGGATTTTTTAACTTTTATTCCCATGGAACTCCTTTTCATTTTTGAATACAGTATCAAGCATTTATCCCTTCCTGCATGTCTCCAGCCCATTTCCCAGATGGGAAGGAAGAGTTTGTTAGTTGTTGGACAGTAAGAGTCAGTTGAAGAAGGGTGGAAGAGGACTGGGACGGATGATTGTTTTAAGCTATCGTTTTCCTCCATCACGTAGCCCAACGTCGCCTAATTATGAATATTAGACGGGAGTGGAGCGTAGTGAAAATTATTGTCTTCCTTGCAACCGTATTATTCACCATTTCCTTTTTACTTTAAAAATTACCATTGAAGAGTGAGTGAGAGAGAGAGAGAGAGCCAAAGAGAGCGACAGAGAGTGAAGGACTGAAATTGAGGGTAGGATCCTCCCTATAGCTTCCAATTTTCATCTCTATATATGTTCTTTCTTTTTCATTATGTTACTCTTTGTCCTTTTCGTTGTTGTTGTTGTTGATGATGATGATGATGATGCTGCTGCTGCTGCTGCTGTTGTTGTTGTTGTTGTTGTTGTTGTTGTTGTTGTTGTTGTTGTTGTTGTTGCTGTTGTTGTTGTTGCTGTTAGGGCCTCATTCGGTTCGATTGTATGGCCGGAGGATAAAATCCTGGCCAATAAGCCATTTCAACATGGCCGCCTTTTCCCGTCAATTAAAACAGAGCGATGGCAGCCCGTTAGCTCTCTTACTCTTTCTCTGTATCTCTCTCTCTCTCTCTCACTCTCGAACACATCATTGAAGCACTGAGAGTGAGGAGTAAATTATGCGGAGCATTGGAACGGATTTAGACGCGCGTCTACATCAGGCCCAGTATCAGTAGATATTTGGTGAGTAAGGGTGAGTGGGGGTGATATTAAAAGAATGCGTGACAAAATTATGATGATGGTGGCGGTGGTGGTGGTGTTGATGATGATGAGGAAGATGATGATGCGGTGACAGGAGAGAAAGGATTGTTATGGTTGAGACAATTGACATGAACGCCCGTATTAATAACTCGTATTTTATACAGATGTATATGTATATATATATATATATATTTGTTTGTACACGTATACATAAGCCATATGCCCCTAATAGTGGTGAAACATGAGTTGAGGCTGCCCCGACTTGGTCAATGGGTGATAACAATGGGAATGCGTAATTCCGGAGACAGGTCCACATTCTGTGAATTGATGGTACATAGAGGCACAATGCACACGCATATGGCCTGTCCCATATATATTTGTCTCAGCATGCCTTTGACGCGGAGCATGGGACATAGATGTAAACAGGTACCAGAGCCTTTATTATTGTATATAGTACCTGCGAGAGTGTCTTCCGTCGGCCGGGCGACGACGACGACTCGGGTGAAAATAGGCAAAGCTCCACGGCGCGGCGGCTCCACTTCATACCTGTGCCTATGCGGCCATGTATTTGTATTTCCATGTGTGTGTGTGTATGTTTGTATGTATGGTGTATATGTGGTGTGCGTATGAGTTATTTTGTACTTGAGTCCATATGTGTGTGTGTGTGTAAGTATTTATCTGTGTCTGTGGTGTGTATATGTGTGTGTGGTTTACATATGTGCGTACAAGTATTTTTATACTTGTACCCATGCATGCATGCATGCATGTGTACTTTGGCTGAGGGACAGGGTGGATGAGGGGTCTGCAAAGGGCTGAAAGTGTGTGTGTTTGTGTGCCTGTGTGTGTGAGAGAGAGTGAGTGAGTGAGAGATGAGTTGGGTAAAAGCGGATGGTACAGGGTTTCCTATGGTGTGTATACCTCTCGTGTGTCCCCAGCCGCAGGCTATATACCTAATGTGCTTCCTATATACATCTCTTGTTCTTCAAAGGAATTTTCAGTGCTCCAGCCCGAGGCTCTTAGTGACTTGTGGAATGGATGGGGTACTTAGGGTCTCATGCAATGTTAACTACCGTGTTTTGGAAATAAAAATGATTTATTTACTCCGCTTGTGTATGTGGATGTACATGTGTCTTTCCTTACTCATACGCGTACAGGGCTGATTCGGGCGAGCAGGTCGCTGGATCGCGAAAAAGAGGGGATGCACAAACTGACGGTAGTTGCGTACGACCAAGGGATTCCTCAGAAGCAGTCCGAGTCCATTGTTCACATCAATGTGTCCGACGTTAATGACAATGCACCTATACAGGTAATGACTAATAATGATGATCATCATGATGCTTTTACCCACCTTTTCCCTATCCTATCCCTCTCATCATGAGACATTCCCATATGGCGACAACTCCAAATGTGCCCACACATATGACTTGTACTCCCATGAGCTTATCTAGTGTGTGCATATGTACATGTATGCACTCACATTTCCATAGTCACAAATTGGATGGATTTTTGTGGGACTTTAAGTGTTAATCGGAATGATTCTTATCACAACAGATCGAGCCCGGTGAAGATGTCCTCGTGGTGAGGGAAGAGCAACCGGAGGGAAGTGAGGTGACAAGAGTCGTCGCCACTGACCCCGACAATGGACCAAATGGAACGCTCACGTATTCGCTCGTTAATGGTGAGTCTAAAAATTCCCTCATCTTTCCCTCTCTCTCTCCTTGGCTCTTTCCAGCCCGTCTGTTGTCTGTCCGTTTGTCTCTCGCTCACTCAGCTCTTTTCAGTGTGAGTGGTGTGTCTGCATGCGTGTGAGTGTGTGTGCGTGTGTGATAGCCGACAGCCAAAGCTGAGGAAGAATGAGTGCCCACCTCTAAGTGCACACACATTTCCAAAGTATGTACATGCATATGTATGATGCATGCGTGTACGGGCACTCTGAGCAGTCACGATGGTTTTTCACCGGCCCTCGCACTCACAGTCAGTCAGGCAGGCCAGAGTCTGTCCGTCCGTCCGTCCTCCAAAGGAAATTCGTCGGTTGGACCAGAGACAGAAACAAATTCTGGGGCGTAACGAGGTACGGGGGAATGGCTGAATGTATGTTGGAAGTATAGTGCGAGAGAGGTACTCTCCGTCTGTGTATTCAGCTGAGTACGAGTTGGATATGGACGCACGGACGGATGAACGGACAAGGGGAAATCTAGCGGTTATTTTTTCCCCGCTCATGACTTCTAATTATGGTGATTCTAATAGTTGTAGTAATGGGATCAATTTGTTTCCAAAGAAGGACCTTGTGGCATGTTAAGGTTTCCTGGCCGGTTGGCTCATTGTGGCTGGCCTGTTGGCTGACTGCTGACTGGCTGGCGACGACCTATCCTCCAGTAGTTTCCCAGACGCCCTTTGATCTCCCCCACAACTCACCTCTTTGGAAATTTTGACGTCTCCAACAATTGTCCTTTGGTCCAGTCCCATATTCTAACTTCTATTAACGAGCTGTATATGAGGGAAAATGTGTATGTACATGAGCTGGCTAATGTCGTGTTGGATGTTTGTATGGATGGATGGGCGGCCAATGTGTGTGTGAGAACCCTTGTTCCCTTGTGTACATAACATGTTATATTCCACAGTGAGGTCATTCCAGGAGAAATGCCATCTGTTTTACCATATTCTCCCACCAACTCAGTAAGAATTGACTCATAATTTGTCCTTTTTTTTATCTTCTTTTGATGCAGATGGCTACAGTGACTCGGAGGACTTTACCATTGATCCTAATACGGGGGTCATCCGGACGAGGACTGTTTTGGATCACGAGAAGAAGCCGTACTATGTCCTGGGCGTGGTGGTAAGGGACAGAGGCACCCCTCCGCTCGAGACGGTTCAGGACTACCGCGTCCAAATTCTCGATGTTAATGACCAGAGACCGACCCCAACTAGGTCAAAGTTTAGCTTTAGGGTGAGTGGGAAAGTTTGTTTTTGTCCATGGGAGACGGAGACTTTTAATGATGAGGCTCTCATTCCTCTGTCCGAGTTATTTACATTCGGCCTCTAATTTCGTGGCGCTGACTCCTCCAAGTGCATTTGTTGTGGTGTGGGGGGAAGCGGCGTCAGGTCGTAATGACTGGGAGATTTCTGTACTGGGAGTACACTAGTGGGAGGACTGTAAAATTTTCATACTTGGTGGCCATAGTAGTGTGCATAGGGGGCACACTTTTAATAATAGTCCAAGGTTTATGGGACTCAGATGATGATGCTTGGGGTACTGTCACTTGATTTTTATGGGGATTTTATGTTGTTTGGTCATTTTGATGTGGGGAACCCATAACGCATATATATGAAGAGGCCCTTGCCGCCTGCTCCATGGTAGTAACATAGTAGTAGTAGTAGTAGTGAAGCACGTGCTCTGAATGAATGAATATATATATATATATATATATATATATGTATATGTATATATGTGCGTCCTTTTAGGTGGATGAGAACGCCCCCATCGGTCAGGTTGTGGGGACGGTGACGGCGACGGAGGGTGACAACGGGCGAAAGTTCACGTATGTCCTCGTTCGCGGGAATACGCATGGCACGTTTGAAATGGACAAGATGACCGGGGCTCTCCTGGTAGCGAATGAGATCCGCTACGAACTGGCCTCCCACTACCTGTTGGAAGTGAAAGCCTTGGATAGTAGCGACGCCTCCTTCAGCTCCCTCGCCACCTACATCTCTGTGGACGTGGACATTGTGGATGTGAATAATAATGCACCGCGCTTCCTCCTCGGGGACCCCATTGAGATTCAAATCTCGGAGGCGGCCAGCATTGGGAGCGTCGTGTGGAACTTCACAGCGACGGATGCGGATGATGGACTGAACGGGATCGTTCACTACGACATCGTCGAACAGCAGCCGGAGGAGAAGTTTCGAATGAATACGTTGACCGGAACACTCTACTTGCACGCCCCATTGGACCATGAGGCCCAGAGTACCTACATGGTCGTCATCCTCGCCACAGACCAGGCACTGAACCCTGCGGAGCGGCTCAACGCATCTGTGACGGCCCGGATCGTCGTACTGGACGAGAATGACAATGCTCCGCGCTTCCTCTCCGCTTCGAAAATCTCAATGTTTGATGTGGAGCCGTTCCAGTCGGTCCTTCACACTGTCATGGCGACGGATGCGGACTCGGGGGAGAGCGGGCGGGTGACGTATGAGATTTCGGGTGGGAATGAGGCCGGCTACTTTGCCTTGAATCGGAACAATGGCCAACTATCCCTGTCCACGGCACTGGGCCGAGAGGAATTTGACCGCTATTTCACCCTCAACATCACGGCAACTGACCATGGGTCCCCAGCCAAGTCTGCCACCCAGCTCCTCCGCATCTCCTTGGAAAACGGGAACAATAACCCGCCGCAGTTCGCCTATCCAAAATACGAGGCACGAATTCAGGAGAACGCACTTTTTGGGACTGAAGTAATCAAAGTCACAGCCTTTGATCGACATCAAAGTAAGTTGTTCTTACCTCAACTCTTCTCGCTCCCATTGCCTCCCTGTACATGTACTCTTACTCTTGCTCCTGCCCTTGCCTTGTTGCATAGTATCAAACTTTTCGTTGTTGGCCTGATGAGAGGTTTTACTCCTTGCTTGATTATTATTTCCTACGTAGCTCAGAATCTGGTTTTTATTTACCAACCGTGAACCTACCTAGCAACCTCCACGACTTCTTCTTCGTCGCCGTCTTCTTCTTCTTCTTCTCCTGCTTCTTCTTCTTCTTTGCATCCCCCTCGTTCCTCCATAATGCTAAAGATTTTCTGTATGACCGCGGTAGTCGAGAGCAAGTCATTTGGTGCCGTTGTGGAATGCCCCACTGTATATAAGCTGTCATGATATACCTGTATATCTACTACTGCTCGTCTCTTGCAGATTCTATTCTACTGTAGATAGTCGAGGTGAGCAGAAGAGTCATGCTGTACCGTGTAATGTGTGCGTCTGTGTGTGTGTGTGTGTGTGTGTGTGTGTGTGTGTGTGTGTGTGTGTGTGTGTGTGTGTGTGTGGAGTTGCAGCACTGGTAGTAATAGTTGTAGTAGAAGTAGTAGTAGTAGTTGTAGTGTATGTCTGCACATGTCTTTTAGTACCTGTCCAGTCTAAATGAACGGGTAATCATGTGATGGAAGGTTTTGGATGGAGTGGTGCAAAAATTGTGAGAACTGAATGAAGCAATTTTGGGAAAAAAAGACTTTTTCCCCGTACACTCTCCCTCCCTCCCTCCCTCTGTCTCGCTCTCTCACAGTAGTGGCGATAATACGGCAGTCGGGAAGAAAATGATAGCATGCAATTGCAATCAGAGAAAATAGTCGGTGTGGTTCATCCAAGGTTGGGTAGGTTTCGTTCACGGAGGTGTGGGTACAGACGTGTGAGTGTATGTGTACATGTGAACCAGCGAAAGAAGGGGGGAGAGAGAGAGATACAGAAAAGAGACGCGTCAATTTCGTGGCTGTTGTAATGATAATAACGAGACGGGTTTTAGTGGCTAAACACGTCGCTTTTCTCCGCCGTGTCTGTTGGCATGCAAGGATGATAGTGAGGGGGATTTGGGATGATTTGACTCTCTTTTGGCTTGGGATCGTCGGCTGATGAGATGCGCGTAATGGGCCTATGGGTAGTAGTAATGTGAGCTAGTGTTTGTGTTTGTGTGTGTGTGTGTATGCGTGTGAATATATATATTCATATTATGTATGTATATGTGTGTGTGGATGTCGATGTGTAAATGTGATACGTGGATGCATGCAATTTTACTCTGGTGAACCAGTTTGTCTAATACTTTTGTCCACTCTCTCTTTCTCTATTCCTCTAGGTCCTAATAATACGTTGCTTTACGTAATACCTGAGGGAATGGCAGACGGGAAGTTTGCCGTTCATTCATCAACAGGGTCAATATCCGTGGCAGGGATTATCGACAGGGAAGTGGAGAGCGTGTACGTGTTGACAGTGTATGTGCACGATGTGAACTACATGTGGTTGTTCGACACGACGACGCTGGTCATCGAGGTGGAGGATGAGAATGACAACCCCCCGGCCCTCCATGACACTTGCAACGAGCTCTTCGTCCCGGAAAACAGCGACCTCGGCATCATTCACACCTTCACGGCTGTGGATCCCGACGTGGGGCGAAACGGGGAGGTGACCTTTAGCATTGCGGCGGGCAATGCGGATAACATTTTCAGTGTGGATCTCCATTCGGGGCGGCTGACGAGCCGGCCGCTGGATCGGGAGCGCCGGGCCGTGTACCAGCTCGTGGTCGTCGCTCAGGACCAAGGACTCCCCGTCCAGCGGACTTTCTGCAACCTCACTGTCAATGTCCAGGATGTGAACGACAACTCGCCGAATTTCTTCCTCAGCCAGTACTCGGCCACGATCTCGGAGAATGTACCCGTGGGCACGACCGTCCTCACGGTGGAGGCGAGCGACGCAGATGTTGGGATAAATTCCATTATTAAATACTCCCTGAACAACGAGAGCCATTGGCATTTTACAATTGACAATACTACAGGGGCCATCGTTACTGCGGGGTATGTAATCATCATTATTATACACTTCAACCTCGGCCCTCTTCCTCACTTCCATGAGTAGTTGTAGCAGTAGTAGTAGTAGTAGTAGCCGCAGTGGTCGTAGCTGTAGTGATAGTAGCACAGCACTACTAGTAGTAGAAGTTGCCGTGGTTATCCCGTAGTATATAGCATAGCCCGACCCTTAGCCATTAAGTCATGGACTTTAAGTCAGAGTATATAGACGGAGTGGAGTTGAGGCAATTAAGTAAAATACTCGGATGTAATATTAAACTGTAGGCCGCTGGATCGGGAAAAAATACGAGATTATACGTTTGAAGTGGCTGCAACTGATGGAGGCTTGTATGACTCACGCTCGTCCAAGGCACTGGTTCATATCAAATTAACAGACCACAATGACAACGCTCCTACAATTTCACAGAATCCAGTTCACATTGAAATTGCTCCGTTCACGAAACCTGGTCAGAAAATTGGCCAGGTGATGGCCACTGATTTGGACGAAGGGATCAATGCGGACATTACTTACAGGTAAGAAGAAGACTAGATTTCCTTCTTCTCTTCCTCACTCACTCACTCTCCATCCATCCCTCTCTCTCTCTCTCTCCCTCTTAGACCATCTCTATGTGAGGCTCACTCCCATCTTCTCTCTCTCTCTCTCTCTCTACCTCTCTTTCTTTCTCTCTCTCTCTCTCCCTCGCTGATGAGGATGCTGTTGCTGATGATGATGGTCGCCCTTTTGCCAAAGGATATGTATGAGTAACTACCGACTACATGTTTCTACTCTTAAGATCATACTAATTTCCTCGTGTAATGATACAGTATAGAGAATCCCGAGACGAAATTCCGAGTGCAACCTCAAACCGGAATCATAACACCTGCTGTAAGTTTATCTGGGGAGAGGGGTCGGATCTTTCAGCTCAGGGTTGTGGCCAAGGATCAAGGCATCCCTCCGCTCAGCTCCACCGCCCTCGTCGTCATCCAAGTCGGAGATGTGCCCTTATCCAGTACATTAAGATTCCAAGAATCTAGCTACGAACATGCTATCCCCGAAAATCCTCCATCAGGAACTGAAATGGTCCAGGTGATTAATCAAGCAGCACGGCTTTTCATCCAGTCTCTCAAACTCAGCGCAATTATTATTACCTCTCGAAGAGCCGCACTTAGGCTCTCTCTCCCACTCCTTGGGATCCAACGATCATGCTGATGATGATGAGGAGGACGAGGAGGAGGAGGAGGAAGAGAATGATGATAATACTGCTGCTGACTATGATGATGATGAGGATGCTTGGCCTTTCCGTTTATATAGTTTTTTAATTTTTTTTTCAAATTTTCCTTCACCTCAGTTTGTTGTAATTTTGAGCTCAAACATGTCTATTTACACATGTAAGAGTTGTCTGATAACTATACGTCACATTCGGTATCCCTTTGGAATCTGAAAGCCTCAAGCGAGAGCACTATGATTTTCGTAGTATTCTTGAGACTAGTTTAGAAATTTTTGCTGAAAACAAAAAAATTTGGTAACTTGGACGAAAATGGGAGCGTCGAATGGATCTATGGCTCAATAGAAATGACACGCTGAAATAAGGTGTACTTTATTCAAGAAAATACAACAAGTTGGGTTATCCATGGAGGGGAAAATTAGGGTCGTGTTAGAATTTGACCTGGGTCGATCTGATTGCAACAAGTTGTGGCATGACCTTTTGACCCTTCAGTTAAATGTAACTTACTAAAAGGGTGTTCAAAAAATGTGTAAGTTATGTCAGTGTGTCAACTCGTTTCAGGTGGGGTTGGGTCGCTGTGGCGACTTAATTTTCAGTATGAGTCTCGATCGATCATATTCCGCCACCAGATATAAATATCCAACTTACTTTTCAAATGCTACGAAAATCATTGCTCTAAGTTGAGGCTTTGGAATTGTAGAAGGAAAGCAATTGTGCCATACACTTTTGGGACACTCTGTATGCACACCCACGTATGTATTTACATGTGAACATGTGTGTACAGGTGACTGCCCTACGGAATGATGGACGGCGTCAGCGGATATTGTATTCCATCGTTGGGGGTAATGAGGACAACATTTTTGAAATCGTCCCCACCACGGGTCAAGTCCGAGTCAAGGATGGGAGCAAGCTGGACCGGGAAAGGAAGGAGTTGTACAATTTGGTCGTGTCCGCCAAGACGGACGGTCCGGAGCCCATGTATGCTCATGTGGTGGTGCGTGTCACTGTGACGGATGAGAATGACAATACGCCGCGCTTCACTCAGGATTCCTACCTTTCATCCGTCTGGGAAGGGAATAATAAGGGCACATTCGTCACACAGGTACTTAACTCAACCTTTCATGTCCCCACTTGGGATGACAGTACTTGAGGAGACCCTGATTTTTGGGGGGAAATATTGTAATGCTAAGCCCAAAGTACTAGACGAGGGAAATAACCTCCTCCTTGTGTCCAATATCCCTCAAAAATATTATTTTCACGAGAATATCCACTTGATCAGGATTGACTTTTCTTGCGGGCAAATATGACGGTGGATTTGACATGTGTGCTGTTGGTTGAGAGTGTGTAGTGTGTAAGTGTGCGGGATTCGGAGTCGGAACCGTGCCGTGGTAGGCCATTCATATTGATGGGTATACGGGCGGGCCTTGAGTTGCATGGGGCACGCCATATACCGTAGGGAGTGTGGTATACTTTAATGGCAGCCAAGGGAGGGGGTCTGATCCAAAGGTATGGACGGATTTTCCTCCCATTTGTCCGAGCATTTAGGGAGTAATTTGTGGGAATTTGAAACCCTTGTTGCTCACCCCCTCATGTCACCCTCTGGATTGAAGAAAATCAAAATGAAAACAGAGAGAGAGAGAGAGAAAAAAAAATCGCCGCATAAGATAGGGGATAGAATCTAGGTAGATATGGGAGCTGATGAGGAAAAGGAGCAGGAACACAAGACAGCGATGGCCACAGCATCATCATATCAACATGGTTGCAGGAATAGTTTGAGTTGGCTTAATTTTCATCTGGCCAGCGTGTGTGTGTGTAGCAGTGAGGCCAAAGTAACACTTGCGTACAGTAATAAAAGAATTCAGTAGGCCCGAGGCTACGGCAAGATGGTGGGCCGTGCTTTTGGATCTCTGTATGGTCCCCACAGCTTTTCTTTTGTTTCTCTTCATCTTCTCCGTCAGAACGGTGGATGGAAGGAAGTTCCTCTCTATGCGCACTCAGGTAGTAAATACGAAAGTCATACCAACAACAAGGCAGCACACTAGGCATAAGACAGAACACAGGGCAATGCAATGGAAGGTAAAGGCAGGCAAGGCAAGGCAACGGTTGGAGGCAGTGGGCATGACTGATATAAGGAGAATTCCTTATTTCCTCTGGCCCTATATCAGCCTGCAGACGTGGGATTCTTTAGGTTTTTACCACCCTTTTTGACAACTTTTAGTATTTTTTGCACCACTCTCCTCTGCCCAGGCTCAAGCACACATTCACATACACACACAC
>WJFA01000404.1:0-35277 GCA_009870155.1 Pseudobourletiella spinata
AATATATTATGTATATAGTTTAATATAAATATATTATGTATATAGTTTAATATAAATATATACAAGCACAACACAACACGACCATTAGTTCCAATTTTTTAGTTTTTTAAAATTAGAGGATTGGTTATGAAAATGGCTTGCAACCGCGGGAGGAATGGACTTCGGATATCTACGGATCGGATACGGATAGCATTATTTCTATCCGACACCTCCTCGGATCGGTTACGGATTGAGCGAAAAATATCCGAGCCATAAGGATCGGATGGCGGATAGGCAAATATAAGATCCGTGAGAAAGCTGTTGTGAGCTTGTCTTGAGATAGACACACATCCTTACATGGTATGCTGATCCAAAGGTGGGATTCCACAAGGTGATCGCAGAGTGAGAAGAATTGTGTGAAAATTGTTGGCTTGCCTATAAGTATGAGCATCTTTGGAATGCAGCTACATTATGAAGCTGGAGTGAACGATGACTGGACTGATGCCATTGCATCCACTGGGGTGAGCAGAATTTTCACGAAGTAGTATAGTAACAATCTTGTGGTAGAAAGTCCATGGGTACGGAACAATTCCATATCCTCCAGCTCCAACCGGATTTTCCTACCCTTATTCCTTCTGATCTGAATTAAAGTCTTCTCTAATAATCTCAATCCCTTCGATATCATGAGCTAAACGTTCCAGAAATATTGCTTAGCCTATTGTATCTACGAGCATAAGGAGATTGGAAAATGCAGTACTTAAGGGCTTTTATCCCCCCGCATTCACTCGTGCAACAAACACTAACTGTGGAACTAGCACTACAAAGCCCGAGCTCTTCAGCAGGATCCGCCAAAGAATTATAACATAAACATGACTACAGGACATAATGAACCTGCAGTCGCAGAATCCGTCTTCCCATTTTGTTATTTGCTGTAATTTTTTTGAATGCTAGGAAATTTTATAATTTGTTTTAATTTTTTTTAAATGTTGTGACTTTTTTTAATTTTGCTCAAATGTTTAGAAATGTTGTATTGTGATTAGTGTTATGAATTCTTCTTATTTTTCGAATGTTACTAAATTCTGTACATCTTTTGAATTTACCAAAAACATTTAAATTATTTTGCTGCTAAATTTTGGTGAATATTCACCGTCAGTGCACAAATGCGTCTGCCACTGACATACAGCCGCTGTACCGCCCACCAGCCCACCACTGATGGCTGCCATGCTCGCAGTACACTATATCCCGTGTGTAGCAGTGCCCACCACTCATGGCTGTCATGTCGACTGTACACTGCATCCAGTTTGTGGCAGTGTCCGCTACTGACGGCTGCCGCGCCGGCAGTACACTGTATCCCGCGTGTACCACGTACCACTACGAAAGTACAGCGGAGCTTGCCTCCGCCATGCTCCAATACTTTGCTACTGTACCATGGGCTTCCTCCCCAGGCGCGAGTGCATCTTGTTGGAGACTATTCCGTTATTACTATATAGTGCACCTGGAGGAAGAGGCTCAGCTCACTATATAAGTTTAGCCGAGCTTCGGACTCGAGTTGAAGCTTGAATCCTCCCCTGCTTTCCCATTCTCCGATGGGCTCCCTGCACTCACAGCGTAGGTGGAGGAAATGGTCAAGTTGACATTTGACCCACTTCCGGCTGATGGCATGTGCCCATTTCCGAACTCATTCCCGATAATAATGTCACCTATGGAGTTGTGATAAAAAATCGGAAAAGTGCGGAAATGCGCCTGCTATCGTGCTGGATGTGAGGACGCATAGACAGACAGACAGACACACAGATCGACGGATACGCGGACGATCTTATAATGTATAACTGCAGGTTAATAATGGGGAATAATCTTAGTAATGATCAAAACTTGTGTGAAATTCAACAACACTCCAACACAGTTCCTCCATTTATCCTTGGGTGAGGAGTTGTTTGTGGGTAGTTATGGTTGGTTAAGAAATGTGAATAACGATAAAATGGTAGATTCCTTGTGGTAACATTGATTTGACCAAATGACACCTCTCATGATTAAAATTCAAATCCTACTTGGGAGGTAACTGTGACCTTCCACTGTAATTTACAGACAAAAATCCGCATGGAATATCTTGTCTTATTTTACCATTCAAATAATAATCCTAAATGTGAATATTGTTTCCCGTGCACATCACGTCAACATCAATCATGCGACAATTTGACTTGATGTTTATTTTCGAAACTAAAGACAAGATGGCGAAATCAGAGAAGCAAACCGCCACTGGATGTCCAATGTTTAGCAATTACGGATAATATTGGCTCTGAATACGCCCACCGTTATAGGGGGGATCATGCGTCCCGAGGGATCCTTGTCCATAGGGCTTGTGCCTGTCAGCTCAGCGTTGACCAAGCAACGCTGTGAATCACCATCACCGGTGACCGAAGGCTGAAAATGTAGGATAGAGAAGCTGAGCATTTGGCACGGCACGTCTTCCATGTCAGTGAGGAGCCTTAAATTGTCTCTAGAGAAGTCGAAATTCAAGATGATCCTGTGAATTGAAGAGTGATACGATACGACAAGAGGAAATGGACAGTGACAGGAAGAGGAAAAGGATGAGGAGGACTTGTATGGGGTTATGCAGGGCGGCTATGTTTTTCTGAGGCTGTGCGGCATGTGATCTGAATGAGAAGGAAGTGCATATAGAGAACTACGTGGGGGGAAAGGAGACGGGGTACAGTTAACACCATCTGTGTGGAGGTAGCGCTTACCTCTGCCTAACAGCAGTTTCTCATTATTTACACTGAGACAAGTCCCTCAAACAACATCACATTATTATCGTCATCCCCTCTCTCTCCTGTGTGTTTCTAAATCTTGGGATAATTTACCTCAAAGGGTTTTGATTTCGTACTTTTTTACATTAGGTTTTTTTTGTTGGAGAATGCACTACTACTACTTGCATTACTACTACCTGAAGAACAGAGGAGTTTCCACGTGAAGGATTCGCATTATTCTCCAACACGGTAACGTCATCCTGGGCAGCGGAGAAGGGCGATTTTACACTCGAAGCAAGATACAACTTGTTAATGCAAAGGTGTGTTATGGTATCCGTATATAGCTTTTGTACTAGTGAGTAGGGTGATCACAGGAGAAGTCGGTTTGCGGATTCGTCAGTCTCTGTTGGAGGAAAAGAGAAAGTATGTTTATGAGCTTCCAAATGTAATCACCATTGTTTTGTAGTCGCGCCGTTTTCGCTTTATTTTTCGTTGTGGAACCTCTCTGATAAAGTTGACCTTTCCTTCTCGTGCGGTGGGTCGTCGTGAATTTCATCCGTCACGAATTTGTGCGATACTGTGTTTTTTGCGGGTGGAACCGTGTGCGTATTTTTGGCTCCGTTCTGTTTCTCATGTGTTCTTTTATGTATGTGCTTCAAAAACCTCCCCTCCAATTTGTTCGTGCTCCGGATCTGACATTTCACGTATTAATTGGACGGGATCGCTAAATCGATACACGTTTCAAAATAGAGGGTGACACTCAGTTGTCGTAAGTTTTATTTACCGGCTGATGTATAGTTTTGGGAGTTGTGCTGAGGAATTTGATGTACTTAGGATTTTTACGATGATTTCCAGGTTACAGCAATCCAAGATGCTGAAGTTCATCCGAGGGAAGGGCTCCGGGGGGATGACGGTGGATCGAGCCAAAATGCAGAGAGAACTTTTCATTTTTCGCAAGGTGAGTCTTCATGGAAGCATATAGAGCGGTTTCGAATGCTTCGAGGATTAAAAAATGCATGCTAAAGTGTGAGTGTTTGCTAGATGGTAACACATGGATTTCCGTCAAAACCAAGTGCACTGGCTTACGACCCCACCCTGAAATTACTAGCAGTCGGAAATAAGTCTGGTTTGATTCGAGTGTAAGTAGTGGTTATTTAGCCATTTTATTTAGAACGCATTTCGTGGACTCGACAGTACTTTAAAACAGTGCAATATTCACCACTTATTGATAATTACTACGGAGTAAAAGGCCGCTAACACGATTTTGTATATTCTTGCAGGTTAGGCCGCCCTGGAGTGGAGTTTTCCGGTCAACATCCCAGCGAAGATTATCCGATTTTGAAAATCGTAATCGTGCCCAAGAAGGTATGTTTTTGTAGTGGATTTATTTAAAAATGAGGTTTGCGTTTTTAGAAAATAAGTATGTTCTTAATGGCAAGCTTTTGACAACAGGGATACGTCGTGACACTAACGGATGACAATTCTCTCCACTTGTGGCAAATCAGAAATGGTGATGGGGCGTCGCTGCAACTTTTAAAATCTTATCCATTGGATGGAAAGTATGTGTCCATTCCTTTATCTAACTAATACGTGATCTTGAGCGCTATTGACAAGAATTGTAGAGGTGCGATAATTTTCCTTGATTAATGTATAGACTTAAGAAAATCTCCTGCCTCTGTCTGAAGCGCCAACAGGATGGAATTTTTGTGGGAACAGAGGGAGGAAATGTGTATACGTTGGATATCGCCAAGTTCGAGATGACAGATCAAGTTATCTATCTTGATGTCGTTCTTCAAAAGTAAGAAACTCAATTCTGCCAGAGTTTCCGATGGCGTCAATCTGAAAGATTTCACTCGCGTATTAATATTATTTATTTACTCTTATATAGTGCTTCAGAAACCTACAAGTTGAATCCAGGAGCAGTGGAAGCAGTGATAGAACTTCCAGATGAGCTGCTTATAGGCTATGAGCGTGGCCTCATTACCAAGTGGAGTCAGAAGCTAAATAAGAGTGTTAAATACTTAATCGAAAACCAGCAGTTGGAATACCTGTCCGTCAAGTCTCCCACCGAGATAGTCTCCGCTCACAATGATGGATCATACATCATTTGGGATCTAGAAAAGGATAAAAAACAATCTAAAATCGTGTATGGACCGTACCCGTGCAAGAAGATCAGCAAAATACTTATGGTTGGGGATTTTACAGTCTTCAGTGGTGGGCTTCCTAGAGCTGACTGCGGTGACCATTTCAGTGTTAGTGTGCTTACACCAAAGAAACACATTGTTTTCGATTTCACGAGCAAAATTATTGATTTTGAAGTCATTGATGATGGAGAAGCACTTGTAGTCTTAGCAGAGGAAGAAATGATTGCTATAGACTTGACCGATGAAGATTGGCTCGTTTTTAAAAATCCTTATTTGAATTCCATCCATCCATCAGCAGTGACATGTTTCCACCATTGCCAAGTAACGGAAGAATTGAAATTTAGTGGTGGAGACGATGGTATCAAGTATTCCAAAAACGTAAGATAAAATTTCTATTTTACTAACCCATGTTGCCCATGTAGAGTTCTATTTGATATAGTTTTGTGTTCTAGCCCTGGCCAATTCAAGGAGGCGAATGTTCCAGCCTACCGAGTGGCCTGAGAGACCTTTTTATCACTGGACACGAGGATGGATCTGTGAGGTTTTGGAATGCTGACGGGTCCGGAATGTCCTTACTAGCCAAGTACAGTTTGCACTCTTTGTTTAAAAGTGATGACGATGAACCGTTGGAAGGTCATCAGGAAGATGAAGAGGAATGGCCACCTTTTAGAAAGGTAAGAGACCTGGAATTGCTTATGGCTGTATTTGATTATTTACGCCGTATGTTTTAAGTCATGTTTTTTTTCAGGTTGGCACATTCGACCCCTACTCGGATGACCCACGCTTAGCTGTGAAAAAATTAACATATTGTACAAAATCAGGTTATCTCACAATCGGAGGGACCGCCGGGCAAGTTATTATACTAAACACGACAAAACCAGACATAGAACCGGTCAAAGTGGATACCGTGAATTTAGTAGCAGATAACTTCGTTTGGAAAGGGCACGATCCGTTGAAGTACAACAAACTTACCGGTGTTCACGCTCTCTTACAAATAATGCCTCCGGCCGCAGTGACAGCTACAGCTTTAGAGGGACCATCAGGTCTTGTGGCCGTAGGAACCGGCCATGGATTTCTGCTTTACGATTTTATTGCAAAACGGGTTTTGATGAGCAAGTCTACGTTAAATCCTAGTGACGTAATGGCTAGTGGTGATGTCGGGATGTCACGACGAAAAAGTTTTAAGAAAAGTTTGCGGGAAAGCTTTAGACGCCTTCGCAAAGGTCGATCGCAACGACAGCTGGACAATTCTCGAAGGTACAAACAGATGAAGCATATTTACTATGTTAAAAGCTTGGCCGACCTCAAATATTTTTATTGTAGTCCGACAGGTGCAGGTTTGACAAGTCAGGATAAGAAACCTGTTGAAAGAGCTATTGAAGCTCGGTCTTCGGATGACGCCATGTCTTCCATGGTGCGCTCCCTGTCCTTTGCCAAAACTTACCTTCTGAGCCGTGAGTTTCATCTGAATACCGTGTGAATAACTTAGTATGCGGAACCATAGCTGATGATCATTTTGGTAACTATAAAACATTACAGTGCAAACCACAACTCCAACTTTATGGGCCGGAACAAATGCGGGGACAGTTTATGTATTCTCTATTACGATCCCGGAATCAAGATCAGAAGTATCGTGCGCAATCGGGAAGGAAATTCAGCTGAAGCACCGAGCACCTGTACTATCAATTATTGTTTTGGATTGCAACTCGAATGCAGTTAATAGCTTCTCGTCAGATAACCATCCTGGTCCGCACAGAGTTCTCATTGGTTCTGAGGAGCAAATAAAGGTACTTTAATTGCTGCTATTGCTTAAATCTATTTTTGTAAATTTTATATGAATTGATTCTCGATTTTATTTAATTCCATTTGATTGTTTAATATTTTAAGATATTTACATTACCGAATCTCCGACCGTTTGGAAAGCTGAAATTAACGGCACAAGAAGGAGCTCGCTTGAGGCGAATGAATGTCGGAATTTTTAACTCTGTATCGGAAACGTATTGTGAAAAGTGCCTTTGCTGCTTGTCAAATCAAGGAGACTTGTATGTCATAACATTACCAGACCTCAAACGACAGATTTCCACCAAATGTCTACGAAAAGAAGACATAAGGTATAACAGCTGAGGAAATGTTCTATTTTTGCATGAAATGGTCCATCTCTGTGATTTCTAACACCAGTTTAGAAATTTTAAATGGTAAAATTGAAAATTTTGGTATTTTAATGACAATGTTCATTTCACAATTGCAGCGGAATATCAAGTCTAGTGTTCACGCCGTACGGACAAGCGCTCTTCATGTGCAGTTCAAGTGAACTTCAGCGAATAACTTTATCCGCCAAGTATCTGCTTCCTAATTGTTCTGTACCTGGAATAGAGGAAGACGGATCCAACGCTGGGAGCAAAACGGATTATTCCATGAAGGATGAAGCACTGGATGTATCAGGGGACATCACAATTGATGTTGTTACGGACCATACGGAAGCCACCACTAATGGAGAGAGGTAAGTTACGAGTGCAATATTATCAAGTCACAGAGTGTGATTCACAGTATATCTTTCTGTATTTTAGAAATAATAAGCAACTGTTATATCAGGCTATATAATCTCATGATTGGTTTCTAAATGTCTGACGTTCTTATCTCTTGTGTTTTCAATCATTGCAAATGTCCTTAAATTCTGTATTGTTTTCGTAGGACGGAAACTCCAAATCACATAACCCAAGAAGATGGGGACAAGTCTGTAGAGGCGGCCGCGACAGAAGACCAACCAAGTGAAGCTATACCAAATAACGTTACTGCTAACGGCGAGGAGGAGGAGGAGGAAATTCCTCGGGAGAGCAGCCTTTAAAATCAACCAAAATCTACTTATGTACATCAATTCGTCCAGTCGTTACGAAACTTACCCACATCAAGTCACTTGAGTATTGCAATGTAAACGAAGGCACATATACTTCTGCTTTTAGTTAAGGTTGCTTCCCGAAGCGTTGTGCTCATTCTTGCGTCCCCCGTTAGTTTTTCCAGATGCACAGTTTTGTCCCGGGCTCATGTAGCAGCCTCTCATATTTGGTGCCGCAGTATTGACGTCCATTAATTATTATTTATTCAAATGAACTTCTGCATAATTTTGGGAATTATGAACCGTAAATGCATAATAATTAATAATGATGATGACATGGCACCAAAATAGTTTTCAACGGTGAAGGACTAATAATCAGCATTAATCGTTGGTCGTGATTTTCTTACAATGAAAACAGTTCACTTAAGTACTTACAAAAAAATCTCTCCGGACGTAACTACTTGTATAAGCTGACAAATTTCTTCCGTAATTGATTTTATATGACGTTTTCTATAGTGTTTACATGGAATTATAAAGTAAATATATATATATATATATATATACATATATGTATGGATACGTATGGATAAACGAGTGCTGCTCTTTTTGTAACTTTTCTACCATCAACCATCATCACTATTAAAGTATTATGTAAGAAACTATAGTAGCTGTTAGCTAGCTGTGGTAAATTCAAAAAATCCTCATTTGTAAAACCTATGTTTAAGGAGGGACATATTACTATTATTATTATTATACTGCTGAAATTATCCTTTTGTTCCGCTCACATATCCTGTCACATGTACTGTCTTCACACATGATGATGTAAACGAAAAACCTCTTTCGTCACCACGCAGATTAGTGCATGTGTATGATGAAGAAACAATACTAATTTTAAATTCGTTCCTGTCACATCACGTTCAAGTACAGCTATAGTACATGATGACAGATTACTGAATATGAATGTTCATGGGTTAAGTTTCAGGATGGGAATTACGCTCATTTTCAACTTTTGGCCTGCCCATAGAACTTTGTACAGTTTCCCCTCCCATTCCGTTTGCAATTGTTGGGGCGAAAATTTTAGTACCAAGTAATAACTACTCTCTGTGAATCCGTACTTCGCTGGGGCGGGGGTGGGGGGCCAAACTCCGAATTGAAGCGTCCAACTGTTTACCTGATTTCAACGTATTTTATGACTGCATCTCTGTTTACGATTATAGTAGTGGAGTTTTGAAGAGAAACTTCATTCAGTGCTTATTGGGATTTTTCTCTCCAGCGTTGTTATGCATGTGCCTTCTTGGTCGTGGTAAATCTTTATTTAGTACGCTGTTATACACTCTCACGGAATAAACTATAACTGACATTTTTACATCAACTTTTTCCTGCCTTCCGATACGAATTGTTATTTCATTTAATTCAATCATTTTCCATCAGAACAGGTATGGAATATTATTGAACCAAACCTCGAGACAAATATCGAGAATCTTCCAACCTTAAGCAACTGTCGATCCCGTCCGAGGAAGCAAAAGAATTTTGTCTCATTCCGCATTTCCGCGGTGGACGGGAAAGTTAACGTGTTTAATATGAACCCGGAGTATAGATGGAATTCATCCTTTGAAAATTTGAAATTTCGAGATGTCCTTTTACTATACTGCTAAAAAACTCAAACGGAATGGTCCTCACAATGTTTTTAGGCACGGTCCTGTGCATGTATTCTCAAGTTCAAAGACAAGAAAGATGAGCCCCAGCTGAGAATGCAGTAGCGACTATTTAATACATACATACTAGAGTGTGTAGCTTTAGGAGATTAGCAGTAGCAGGCAGCAGGACGGACTGGGCGAAACATATGCGGCGAGCGAGACGTTTACAGTACGGAGGGATGAGGATGAATAAGAAGTGAAGAGATAGAAAAAGTGTAGGTTTTTAAAGTTGCCCAAAGTGCTGACGTCGCTGGATGGGGGGCGGTCATTGTGGATCCTGTGAGTCCCAAAACCAACCAGGGCAACACCACCCCATTTCTGAGCGAGAAACTTTCATATTGCTTTTGCTGTTGTGGGCTCCTGTACAGGCTCGTACACTCTCTTGTCTCCTGAAATTCACTTTTGTTGTTTGGTGTGGAGTAAATATATATATATATTATATTTGCGAGACGACGAAGGAGGGGAAGGAACGGGGAGACGGTGAACAAAATATAATATTACTGAAGAAGAAAAGCTATTGAAAAATATGGCGAAATACTCGGATAATTAGTTAATTACTAGTTGTTAATATTTCACATTTAGTGGTAGGACAAGTGTGTAAGTATGGAGCTGCGAGTGCGAAACAAGTATCGTCTTGGACGGAAGATTGGTAGTGGATCCTTTGGGGATATTTATCTAGGTATGTACTTTCCAATGAACAAGTGCTATTATACACATTTCCCTTTTTCTTTTCTTCTTTCTGTTACCCAACCAGTCCTCAAGTCATTCCTCATTGAACGATGATGACGATGATTTTTGAAAAAAATAGTATTAACCTCTGTGGAATAGCTCATAACAATGTTTTTGAGTAAGTAATTATTAAGTTGAATTATTATTCTTTCCCCTCGCATGTCTCCAGTCCTGATTCTCAGAGAGGGAATATATTTTCACCCTTCACACCACATTGTTTTGTCCATGAAATAATCAGCTTGAATTTTACCCATTGAAATATTATATATGAGGAAGTTCGTCGCCTGTATCATGCTCCAAAATGTTCCAGGGCTTAATAATAATAATAATAATAATAATAATCTTCTCTTTATATTTCTCAACGTTGTAGGGTGAGAGGGATTGTGAGAGGCGATTTTGATGGATCCAATGTGATATTATTTGAACATTCGGGGGGTCTATGATTGGCCGTAATTAGTATTTGAATCCTTTAATTTGGTCTCATTGCCGTGCTGCTCAGTGGATTTGATGCCATTGGAAATGGAGGGAATTAGATTTGGAAACCAAGGCAGTACAGTATGTAATCTTTCACGTTGGATCATGATTGTGCAACCTTCCTTCCCATACCCGGAAGTTAATTGATTGTTACATTGTTACGTTCTGCTGGCAGTGTGGGGAATTGTGAAGGCTTGTGCCGTTTTCTTTGGGCACACTGCCCGTTGTTCCTACTCAGTTCCCTTTAGAATGAGCAGTCTTGATGACTTCTGTCTGAGCTCAAAGTTTTGGGGGGCGGGGAGCAGTCCTGTAGATTACGAAAGAAATTTTCACATTTTTCTCCCGCCGCATCAAGTATTAAGTGTGGCTGATGATGGTGGAGGTCATGTGTAATAACTTGGTTTCTCTCCTGATGAGTACAAGCACGTCCTAATAGTTACTTTAGATAAAATATCCTCTTTATGAAGAGTCAACTGGTGACAGATCAAAGTTATATCGTGGTAGTATTACTACAGTTATTGGAACAGCACTGGTGTAGCCAATAGATCCGTCATCTGTGTTGCTCTCTTAGTCAACATTAGTGCTTTTCCAACAAATTACTGCGTCTATAGTGAGACAGGACCGACTCTTCAAACGTTCTTGTATTATTATTCTTGAGTTGGGAAGTTATGTACGTCGCATTGTTGAAAATGAGTGTCACTTCCTCTTATTATTTGTGTGAGCATTTTCCAGCTCATTACGATTCCCTGAGGCTTCCATGAGGAAGTGGAAATTTCAATGGTTCCTATGTAGGTTAGGTATGAAAGTTTGGTGGTACGGGTCAGAATTAGTTGTACGAATTTGTTTGCCCCAATTAGTCCCTATTGATGTTTTTTGTTCCTCGATTACAAGAAGGAATGACTTGTTGTGAGTACATTGGAAATCGTCGGGGCTATAATGTACGTGAGCAACTGGATGAGTTGATGGGTATGGATCTGATGTTATTTTTTTCTGTCTCACAGGAACAAATATAACGACTGGAGAGGAGGTGGCCATTAAATTAGAATGTATCAAAACAAAGCATCCGCAACTACACATAGAATCACGGTTCTACAAGCTTATGCAGGGAGGAGGTAAGGTTTCCAATTTAGCTTCTCTTGGCCCAAATTGAAATTTTTTGTGATGATTTGCTTAAAAATGAGATGTACAGGTCCATGCATCACGGCATCCGTACCTTTGTGGCCTCAGAACTGATGTACGTTCATCTGAACAGTTGCTATGACACAACCAACAATGCATTTCGGACGATTCTGGGCGATGAAATCCTGTGCCTGCGAAAAACTCATGTCAAATCTACTTACGAGGATTTTGAATAGTTCAATTTCTCAGATTTCCAAATCTGCGCTGATAAGACTGCAAGCAGTCAGTGTTTCTGGTCCCGAACTGTTGATTTTAAGGCAAAATTTTTTCATGGTGTTTACCGCGAAATTTTTTAATTACTCAAAGTCTTACTACACTACTGCGATCGACTGGATGAACGTATCAGTTCAGAGGCCAAAAAATTGAGATTCCCGTGACTCGTGGAAGCGCTGTATTTTAGTAGTAGTAATAGTATATCATCCGATTTGGGACATCGAGAATCTCGTATACTCTGTTGAACCGCCATTTCCGCTGATCTTTTCCCATAGCTGTAGATTCAACTGCCGTTGTGCTATTTATGACGGTGACGTAAATGTCTGCGGTTTCACCCCGTGCACAAAGTTTAGCATTCTGTACGTTCGGGTAGACTGGGTCAGAGTTGAGGGTCTTAAGTTGATTTCAATCATTAGTGGGAGCTTAAATGAATTGATCTGGCTAGTTAAGGCGTACTGTTTTGCTTCAAGTTCACGAATATTGAAAGGACCTTGAAGGTGGAGATGGGAAATTTTGATTCAATCAGACACATTCATCAGATATATTGAGCCAGTTCAGCCTTTACTATGATAAGATATTAAAGGAATTGAATGGAAATTAGTTATAGTGTCAACCAAATTGCTGCTGCCAGCATGTTAGCACTGAGTATGAGTACTTAAGCGTGATATTAATGTCTTTCAACCCCGATATGGTACATGTCGTAACTCGGGGATAATGATCTTTCAAGTATGGGTGAGTGAGCAGTAGTGGATGCATCGGAAGGACGGGTATGTTCATGAGTATTGTTGGCACCCCTTTATTTACACCTTTGCCAGTATTTAGGTACTTACGCTCTGGAAGCTCTGGCATGTACGAGCCTTTGTGAACTGAGCGTAATGAATTTAGGTTTCGGAAATCGTATCGTGATATGGTATTTAACTATAGTTACAGTCGTTTTGGAGTATTTCGCCACACATCTTGAACATCACTCCTGTAGATATGATTGCGTGTTTATGTCTTTACTTTTGAATCAAGTACGTAACATTACATTATTTATGTTTTCCAGTTGGAATTCCTACTATCAAATGGTGCGGCACAGAAGGTGACTACAACGTAATGGTCATGGAACTTCTCGGACCATCCCTTGAAGACCTGTTCAATTTTTGTAATAGAAGATTTTCGCTTAAAACCGTTCTCCTCCTCGCCGACCAACTGGTAATTTGAAAGATTTCACTTTTTCTCCTTCATTGGGAATTGATATGTGACATAGGATTGGTATGCAAAATATGGGAATGCTATCAGTTGAGCTAAGATGATTGCCAGTGGGCTGTCGGATAACTCTTCCTGTGGATGGAGTTTAATTGATCTGAGGGCAAGTAAGGAGGGGAAGTTATGGTGTTCCCTGGTCGAGGCTGTTGTTGTGCTATAGTAGTGGGCGGAATCAAGAGGGCGTAATATTTTAATTTCCCTGGGCTGCTTAATGTTGAGGTCATATTGCGGATTTACGAAATGAGACTGTGTGTGTTTCATTTGAATTTGTAAGGAGCTTGACACATATAGGCGTAGACAAATTGTATGGGATTGCATAGTAAGACTATTCGTGTTATGTAACGCCTTATATAATGAATATATTTTTCGCCTGATAACGTTGAAATTGTACGCTTTCGGAAAAATTTCCGCTTTTTACACGAGAGAGAGAGAGAGAGGGAAAGGAGGTAGCTCCCTGTGGGATGCTTCTGTTTATAATCTAGATTCATGTACCGACGGACAACTCTTTGAGATGCAAACGGTATTCATGAGATCGTCGGAGTTTCTTTCTGTCCCAAAGATTCTACTCTCGTTGTCTCGAACAGAGTTAACCTTGGATGATGATCCGGTGGTACTGACATGAACGTATAGCCCTGTGGTTGGTTGGTTTGTTGGTTGTAGCAATACACAGTACCTGAAACACTTGTTGATGAGTACTGGAATAAACCTGCGGAGGAAACAAGCCGTAGAAGGAGATTTTTATTAGGAGCAGTCTATTGTGTAAACGGCAAAAGCTCTGAAAGTATTGTAGTCTGAACCGTGTTGTTTTGTTTGTATTCGTGTGTGGATATATTTTATATTCCAATTGTTTGTTGTTTTGATTCTTACAGATAAGTAGAATCGAGTCGATTCACATGAGGAGCTTCATACATCGGGACATCAAGCCAGATAATTTCTTGATGGGACTGGGCAAGAAAGGCAATCTTGTGTACATCATAGACTTTGGTCTTGCGAAGAAATATCGGGACCACAGAACTCATCAGCATATTCCGTACAGGGAAAACAAAAATTTGACGGGAACGGCTCGTTATGCTTCAATTAATACGCATTTAGGAAAAGGTGTGTCCTATTTTTTCTACGTGAGTAGATAACGAAAATGTAATTTACGGATTTTTGTCTTTCGAGTTGGTTGGAGGTGAGAGGGAGTAGGGAGGGGGGACGCCGGTGGGGTTAGATTGTGAAACGGTTGTGAGATCGTATTTTTTCTTCTGGATTACATTCTTTTTCTTTTATTTGCTACCCTGTCCTTGGTGGTATTTATGACCCTATGATGATCTTTTTGCAGAACAAAGTCGACGCGATGACTTGGAGTCTTTGGGCTACGTCCTAATGTATTTCAATCGAGGTTCTCTTCCATGGCAAGGATTGAAGGCAGCTACAAAACGTCAAAAGTATGAAAGAATAAGTGAAAAAAAGATGTCGACGCCCGTTGATGAATTGTGTAAAGGCTATCCACCCGAATTCGCCACGTACCTCAACTACTGTAGAGCCCTTCGATTTGAGGAGAAACCGGATTATGGTTACTTGAGGCAACTCTTTCGCAACCTCTTTCATCGGCAAGGTTTCACATATGACTACGTGTTCGATTGGAACATGCTCAAATTCGTAAGTGGAACATCTGCCAAAAGCGTCTCATTCCCTAGAGAGGGAAAGTAGGATTGGATCATGGAGAGTAATTATGTATGATGGAATATATTTGTAGGGTGGATCTCGCCATAACGAAGTAGCAGGAGCAAACGACGAAGGCCGCGAGAGACGACATAGTGCGCGCGGGGGTGGAGTAGTCCATCCAGCCATGAAACACAGGGCCCCAGCTGAGATTCCCATCACTCCGTCCGGAAGTGGAAGTAACTTGGCTGTAATGGCTCCTCCGTCCTCCTCTCAACAAAACCCCGGAACAGCCACAGGTACGGGAGCGTTTTCACGGAGTGCGAAACCGAAGAGATTATTATGACGGAAAGGAACCGTTGAGTTGACAGAGATATATTTCCATTTCAGCCTCCTCTCCCCGTGGAAGTCGGCAGCTTGCTTCCGAATCTACTCAAGGAGTTGATTCATCTCAAATGTTACCTCAGCCGAGACGAGGTAGTTTACGACTTCAGAGTCGTAACCTAGGTCAATCAAATAATGCAAGTGGTGGAGGTGGTGGCGGGAACAATCCTAATTCTTCCGTGGGGGACCTCTGTAGACCCCCTAATATATCTAATCGGAGTGGGCTCATCTAGTTTCGAACAGTGGGTAACTTCTATATATTTGTTTACAAATTAGGAACTTATTTTCCTTTCGCCATATGCCGAATGGTTCCCCCCGACGAGCATTTTCATACTGCATAGGGATTGTGAGTGCGTGGGATGGTGGAAGATGTGTTCATAGAAATTCTGATTTATATGACAATTTGAGTTGTTTTACCATTTCACGATTAGAATGTAGTGTCTGTATGTTAGTTTAATCTCGCATGACGACGACGACGACGACAACCGCAAAGTCCCTACAAGTTATATGCACTAAAATCCAATGATATTATTGTTACGCCACCGGAATTCCAGGTCCCGTCTATATCTCCTCTCTCCGGCTGCTCGAGTCATATTGATAGTTAGCCCTATCTGCCCCGTCTCTACGACGTTTATATTTCGTTGTGCAGTAGGATCCCTAGGACATCAGGGTAAAGCCCTGTAGGTAGACGTATTTGTATCACGTATAGATGTCTGTACAACCACTACCTCTGCAGATTTGAGGAATTCAGTATTTCAGCCCGCCTTCGTATTGGTATTGAAACGTGTAGGGGTGTTGTGGTTGTTTGCTTGCGAGTTCTGTACAGGAGGCGACCATCACGGATGTGTGCCACCATTTAGCTTGATAGATCTTGAGAGCAAGATATGACCTGTATTCTGGGATTTTGAAATGGTATGTTGGCGAGAGGCGGGATGCGAAGTCAAATGCAAATGCTTTTTAAGTCTATTAATAATAACCATGAACACGAAAAGTTGTGAGCAAAAAAGTGTCTGTACTCTGTAGCATCCCGTTACCATAAGAGCTGTTGAGACTTGGAGCTAAGTCCATAGAATTTTCATATTACCAGCTCCTCTGTGAACAGTTTTGTGCGCAGATTATTGAGGTTTCGAGATAGATTTTTTATTATGAACAGCAGCAGTGTTCGAGGAAGAAGGACTAGATGTCGGAAAGGAACTTCTGAGTAAACGCGAAAAGCTAAACAGTGCACTTTTAATTATTTATTAACAGATGGACACGGACATGCGCAAAAAATTCTTTTGTGAGTCAAAGAAAAGGGCAAACCACAAGAGGAGTTGTTTTAAGAAAGCGTGTAATTAAATATTATACAAATTTTATATATACACCTACACATTATACAATGATAAAAAGTGTTATTCGGCATTTGTTTATTTCTTTGTTCGTTCTTTTTTCTTTTATTTTTGAGTGAATCATTGATATGAACGTGTAAGAAATCACATGATTATTAAAGAATATATGAATTGTATACAAAATCGAGAAAATCTCAGCTCGCATGGTCCTTTATACCGTTTTTACACAGAGCTACACTCACTCCGTATTCATTAGAGGCGCCATAAAGAAGTCCGGGCTCCCCGCCCGTCGAATGCTTGTGTTGAACGGACCGGAATCAAATCCGTCATTCTGCAGCTAGTGTTTCGACCGAAGTACGCGGCAAACGGATTGTCACCAAATTACTCCTTCGTCCCCAGATCGAGCATTTATGAGAGCATGAGGATGCCATTATTCCTCTATTGTTAAATATGTCTGCTTCTTAAAAACTGGCCCATGTTCCCGTGAATTCATAGAGAAATGACATCCGTGAACTCGGACACGAGGATCTCTTGTACAGGAAGTAATACAGTAACCATTACCTTGTTGACGTTCCATCAATCCATCCATCCGGAAGTCACGGTTCATTCCAAGGTTACATATATTTGAATAAAAGGAAAAACCATTATCATTGCCATGGATGTCCGCAATTCATCTCCATATCAGTTAGTCAGCCGGCCCTGTCATCATTCATCGACAGAGATAAAATCCTTCAAATGTAGCACAGTCACACGTACTTCCGTGAGCAACCTTGGTGAATTGGCACAATGTGCAACTTGGTGTTTTTTACCCCATCTCCTTAATCAATTCCAACGCCAATTATTCAATTATGTTATGCCGCAAGGAATCCTCAAGTGACACCCCATAGGAGATAATGCGGTTCCCTTCCTGAGTGTCGACGACAATATTTCGTAAGGACGACCACCAACTTGGTTTGTAATATTTGAATGAACCGTTAAAGCGGCGGTACTCTTCTATAGCTTGACTCTCTTGACCTGCCCTGCTACCATCGAACAAGCTCAAATTGAGCCAGTACACGGTTGGGTCCTCATTGGAAAATCCCATTTACGTAGTAAATCAACACAGGTAATTTTCCAGGTATTCTGCAAGAAACTACAGTGGGCAAGGCAGAGGTCGTGCCTGAGCCTTGGACGTTTTGAGCCTCATAATAATAAAATAACATGACCCTTACTTGGTAAAATGGGGTAAGCTCAAAGAGATTACATACCGCTCGATGTCCCCACATGATACGCTCCACTGCGACTGTGCGATTCATAATGACGAGCCTTCCATAAAGTTTCAACTCCTTTCAAAAAGTTCTGCTACAGGTGAGAATGGGAAGCCGGTGAAAGGAATCTTCAATTCCTCCCTCGTATTACATATATTCAAAGGGAGGAACACCAGCGGAGGTAGGGAAGGTATACAGTACTAAAATCCTATGTATAGTAAGTGCTCCTCCCGCTTCGTTTCAATTTGAAACTTACACAGTGTACGTGGCTAATGGAGTGAGACAAGTTTTAATGAAAAACCCCGTCATATGTCTCAAAGAGTTACTGGCACCCGTCAGAAAACTCGTTCTTACTTAGTATCTAAAGAGCATAAAGTCGCGTACAGGACAGCCATATATGGACCCAACATATGTGACGCCCCAAAGATTCCCTCATCGTGTCTCTCAATTAGTCCTATCACCCACCATACTCTGCGCAGTGCTTCACGACCAACTTCTCAACAACTCCTCATATATATGCACCGACGGTAGTAATCAGTCGCATGTGCTCTGACAGTCAGTCAAATGTACCGACACCTTGGATTCAAAAGACAAGAGCTCGAACCTTAAATGGACTCTGTGCCCAGGCTCTCTCTCTCTCTCTCTCTCTCTCTCCTTGGCCCACCGCTTCCCCCGTTCCATCTCTTTCAATCTGTACATTCCGAACATGGTGGTGGTAATGACGGGATGCGAAGGCAGTATGTTTGTTTATTTAAGTAAGCCGTAGTTATAGGTTGTTATTAAGCTTTGTAAACAAGGCTTCCATGCATACGCAATTGGGTAGGCTACCGTCAGACTCCTGGCCTCGTTAGAGAGCAGAAAAAATTGATTTTATGATCTGATGGGAAAAGCTGACGGACGATCTACCCTGGTAGTGTGTTAGTATATATGTGTAGATATGGGTGTCGGATGCTCGAGTCAATGCGTTGAGACCCATTGTGCGTGTGTGTGTGTGTGTGTGTGTGTGTGTGTGTGTGTGTGTATGCATGTATGTATGTGTTTGTGTGAAGTGGGGGCCTTTCATGTCATGTACATACTTATCCGGTTATAGGCTCAGGCCATGATGGTGTGGCAAATGGTATCCCCGAGTGACTCTCGGGAATTCAAAACACAATTCTCTCAGTGAGTTTGACAGGCTCCAACTTACACTTGTCCCATATGTAAAGTCCATGGGATAAGTTCGGGCGAACAGAGGATGACATTAGGGCTGAACTGATAGATCTGGATCGTAATTCGTCGCTCGTGGGCAATCTGATTTGAGCATGCATAAATAAGTGTGCCCGTGGACGTGTTGAGTGTGTAGGAATGAATGTTGGGAGGGATGGATCCAGTTTATTTTATTGCGGTCAGCATGGAGCTCAAGTTCACGCTTTCAGAGTCATTCATCGTCTTCTAAATCAAGCAGTGCGAGTGCGAGGTTGTGTGTGTGTGTGTGTGCGTCTGTATTAGGTTTGTATGTGTATGTATTGGTGGAAGTGAATTACTCCGTATTGCCATTGCCACTATATACGTGTCGGCATTGGTGGCCCAGATGCCGGCCACGTAACATCATTGCTGGTGGTTGTAGTTGTAGCAGTAGTACGTGGTGGTGATGGCGGTGGTGGTAACGCTGAACAAATAGATATATCCATGAGGTTCAATCCAAAGATCAGGAGCGGTGTTATTGACGAAAACACTTGTGAAAACTTGCTCCTAGCTACGTGTACAAGTGGATATAGAGGATGTGAGGGAGACAGTGGGAGAGAGACAGTCGGGTTTTACTGAGGTGCAGAATGAGATAGAGCGGCAATGAGGGGGAGAGACCTTGGTATTTGTTCTTGGCTTTGTTTACACCACCACCGCCAGCCTGGAGCTTTCATTGGAGCAGACCGAATGTCTTTATGTGTGCGCTACCACACTGGAGGCACTCATGATGAGCACATTTGCACAGAATCTTTTGAAATTGCATTTGGAGGAGTCTAATACCCTAACCCCATTTACTATACACTTTTCAATGCATACATGCATTTACACGCATATAGTCTTTAACTCAGGAAGCCAGATCACAGATATATCTTCACCCTCTCCGCCCTTCCGCCTTCTTCTCCTTCTGTCGGTCATCTTCCCAAGGCAGAATTTGCTATACATGTATATATACATATATATATATATAAACATATATATGTATATATATATATATATATATTTGTATAAAACATGAAACAACGTTGTCTGCTGTAACGTTCGGCGTGAGAGGAACCGTAAAAACTTAATGCTTCGCTAATAGAAGCACCCGCTCAATGAAAGTGCCCCGTCTCCCTCTTCATCTTCATGGCACTGCCACCATGAGGCTTCAGATGGTGGATTCCTCTCCTCAGAGGTGTGAATTATGCAAGCTGCTGCGGTGTTGTAGCTCAGCTACCATCCGAACCTAATAATAATTCAATTATCTCCGCGTCACCCTCCAGCTCCGGAGACCGTGAGCTTGTTCTATAGTGAGAGGTTGTCGAGGATGTTAGTGTGGGATGTGATGAGCAGAGAGGGGACGCAGGGAGCGGACGTGGCACACACAATTTCTACACACTATATACAGTAGGAGCTTTATTCATCTCAAAGCTGACAGACTCAATGTGAGTCTCATCGAGGTTATAGTCAGCATCTTCACTAGGCCGCCGTTCTGTGTTACCCATCTGCCCCGAATAATAATCATCAACTTCCTCTATCTCTGGACGACTCTCCAATCTCTCCCGAGTTATTATTTCTCTTCGTCGCACACATACATACACACGAAAACTCGGCATATGGCCTCTTTGGTCCATTGTTGTCTCATCTCCCTAGAACTCTGGAGCGATGAACCGGTCGAAATTCTGAGGTGTGCGTCTGCCTCCCAATGGGATCAACGGAATGCAAATACCAAAATTTGTCCTCCCTTTTCATACTCACTGCCACGAGGTTATCCGGATCCCGCTATAACCTGCACCTATTCCTCTGTATAGCCCGACTTGCTCAGGGAGATTACACTCCTGTCCCAGGTTACTATTCCCCCTTTTTCGTTTGCACAAACCCTCACATGCGCGATCGGATACATGCACATGAGCTTGCTCATGCTTGCACACGCACACACAGTCGCGATTATACACACACACATGTATGCACAGTTGCACATTCGTGGTTGTACACACGTAAACTCAGTGCATGTTGTACGCACACACACGGAAACACAGTAACTAATGTACAAACACACGTAGACGCAGTAGCCAATGCACATGCATGCTTAGATACAGTAGCTAATGCACACACATACGTATTCGGGGGCAGCTTTTGCATATACACATGTGTATATAGTCGTTTATGCAAATATACACGTGCACGCAGGGGCTTATGTACACACAAAGATACTTGTTTACAAGCGCACACGCACACATGATTTCTCAAAAAAATACCTCAACCAAATACAAATGGTTTCACAAAATAATACCTCATACGCACACACACACATGACTTCACTCATAAATACGTCTCACACTCACAGGACTTCACACAAAAATTTCTCATGCACACACACACACACACACACATATGCATATATATAAATATTCTTCCCATGTTGACGCAGAGGTATGACACCGTAGTGAAGTAGTATGGGAATGACAAGGCTATTCTGCTGACTGGATAATTGGAACGAAGTCCGTGTGGGTTGGAGAGTATTGTGAAACTTTAAAGTACATCGACTTGGAAGTGAAAGTGAAAGTCAGAATAGATTTTTCCTGTAACGACTTGATCATTCTGCACGACACTTTCCCGCAGCCAGTTTCCATAGACCATTCCGCACCGCTTGTCCTCGTACACAGAGTGTCTGCCAAATGTTCAAGTCCACTCAACACTTCTCCCTCTGTCCCCGCCGTAATGCCTTTCTTCCTTTTTTTTTGCATACGAGGTGACTGTGGACGCTAGACTCGTAGCCTGCACCTTTGCATGCCGAACATAAGTTATTCGACAGATAGGATAATGCTCCTTCAATATACATGTACATACACATACATGCTTTGGATAATTCAGTCACGCAATCCAGGTCGGCATTCCCCTCGTTTACACCCACAGAAGGTCCAAGTTTACTGAGCATCAGACTACGTGCAACAACTCACTCGCTCACCTCCAACCAATACGACTTACACCAGCAGTAGTAGGAGAAGGGCCAAAACCCTCTGTACCTTTCACAAGAGTGATATGCAAGCCGAGTATTTGGATATATGTGCTTATAAATATACAAGGGGGAAAGAGTAAATGCTCCTCCGGTCCAAATTGGGACAGAGAAGACTCGCGGGCTGGAGGATCAGAGCCGAGAGGTAGAGAGAGAGAGAGAGAGAGAGAGAGATAGAAGACGAGATAGAGAGGACCTAGATAGCTTTGCCATCCTCCTCGTTCCGATTCAGATTACCTTATGGAATTTTGTACAGGTTCTCCTTGCACTCCTGGATGTGTTCGCATATACCTCCCAGCCGACACAGACTGGGACCGTTTGTCATGCTCAAGTGCACATACGTAGCTGGATGCTCGAAACTGTAAAGCATATAGATTGGATCTTGGCCATGAGAAAAAAAATATGGACGGCTTATAATAATGGAAACTGTGTGAATCTGTGAAGCTGAGTAAAATATGGTGTAGTGAGAGGCCGAGTGAAGGGAAACGCTGGGTTGCAGTAGTCGTAGCCATGGCAGTCGTCGTCGCCGCCCTCGAAACCCCCTCGTCTCGGGCCGACCTCCATGTAAGTTGTTGAGGTGGGGAAAACTTTTCTCCACAAGATGTACTCAACCATGAGCATAAAGATCCCTCAGACGACTCGGCTCAATCCGCGCTCCTCCTCACATTTCCCCCTTTTTTAAACGCCGGTTACCCCGCATCATCCGAGCCATTTTTCAAACCTGTCCTGGAAATATTGAACCTCAAATCCCGCCTCGCACCCTTCCTCTGCCCCGAACCCAGCCCAACTAGCCCCCTCCACCCCAGCTCTTCTATTAGCAGTTGTAATTATACTTTATTGTTTCCTGTGCCTCTGCTCATAATTTGGGAGGAAGGAAGGGATAAAAGGAAAGACGGAATATTCAGCCCATTCCCACAACGGCAATGATAATTAACACTGTCGAAACACCCTTGATTTCCGTGTCTCGTAAAATTTCTAACCCCTTTTTGTCTCATTTTTGTTTGTAAAATATTAATATTAAAATGATTCCGTGCTGCGGATGAGACGGGCTTTGTAACATAATAATAATATGGAAAGGAATAAATGGGGTATGTTAATAGACGAACGAGATGAGGTATCCGGGGATTTCTCCAGCATATAGGAAGCAGAGAAAATGTCTGCAACGAAAAACAGAAGGAAAGGGGAGAAAGTAAGTGTGTGAGTGAGTTTCTGGGTATGGAATTTAGTGTGTGTATGCGTGTGTGAGTGTTGGGTATGTTTGCGTAAGGGTGTGTATGCGAGTGTGCCTGTTGTACAACGCCTCCAGACCACCACTCACAATACCTCAAGTTACATTTGCCCCTCGTAACAGAAAGGCGTTAACCAGGTGTCTTCGGAGCACTATCGTAATGAGAAGTTAGATGAAATGGCATCAGCGCTTCTCATCTTGTTCCATTTTAAAAGAAGTCTATCTTAATAGTTTCCGCATACTTCGCTAATATTAATGTTGCCTAAACATCAACATGGGTAGTAGCACCATCCGCTCTGTTTCGGTGTCGTCTCATCGTTATTGTAAGCATAAGGACATAATAGCACACGTGTTTGCCCCTCCTCTAACATACGTACACGGATATAGACGTTTCTCGGGATATATAGATATAGAAATTATATATATATATACGGGAGCAATCAGGATTTCCTACGAAATACCTTGCCTACACCCACACCCCACTTACGTGCCGTAGACAAAGGGAGAACTATGTGCGTGTTAGATTTAAGATTTAGGAGGCGAGAAGGAGGAGGTGATAGTGGTAGTGGTGGCACACTCCTTTCGCTCATACTAGCGCCGCTCCTGCTATTGTATGCTCCGCAGGCGGAGATCGAGATGGAAAGGACCACGGAGTTGTACCTATAATTCTTTTATGAATCAGAGGCTAAGCCGGAGCCGCAGTCGGGAAGCGAGGAGAGTAACTGCTCCATATACGACCACGGGTGTGTGCGCCTTACATTTGTAGTACGTTCAGTCCTTGCTCTCATACCAGTACCGCCCTCAGCTACACTGCTCCCGTCACAGTAATAATAGTCGTAGCGGCATCAATAATAGCGACAAGACATGCACGGCGGACGGGGGAACGGGTTCTTGTGGCTTGGAAAATCTGAGAGTATATATCCACACTCAGTAACAATCCCAGCCACCTAAGAGGTAAGGAACCCAGCCGCTGACTAGTACTAACATAGTCCCCGCGTATGGTTTAATATGTGCCACTCCTTCGCTCGTTCTCTCCAGTTGACGGGACGTTCCCTTTCTCGCCGCTCACTGTGCTGTTGTTGTTGTTGTATCTGCGTGTGTGCATCTGTGTGGATACCATCGGAGAACCAAGGATGTGCATTGTATTTTCCTCACGTTTTGCAAACTGTGCAAGGAAAGCGGAGGGATGGTAGGCGGGCAGCAGTAGCATCAGCATTTGTTCTCAGCACTACCACCACCACCACCACCAGCAGCAGCAGCAGGGCCATCTCCATGTAGAAATCGTTTAGCAGGACCACTATACTCACTCATTCCGCTCCTAAACCCCCAGCATCCAACTCACTCAGCTCCCATTTCTCCCTATACACCTAGGTCTGCGCTCGTATGCATGGACAATGCAAATGGTACGGCACACGGTGGAAACAGCAAGTAGGGTAAAGACACTACCATGCGTGCCACCGTCCTTTATTATTAGCAAGTTAGTATGGATTGGACTTATATCCCTCTACTCTCTCATTGTGGGACAAACTAAAAATATGCTATAACTTTGACTTGGTCATGTAGAGAAAGACACCGGGATAGAGACTACGGCAGGAGAGAGAGAGAGAGAGAGAGAGGAGTGAGAAGGAGTGGGAGGGAGGGAGTGCGTGGTGAAAGTATTGGGAAAACGAGAATTACCGATTGAGCCCGAGTAAGTGGAGAAAATTTTCGGGAAAGTAAATAGGTAGAGAGATGAAGAAGAGTTGGACGAGAGTGAGAGCGGACGGGGAGGCTGGAGGGAAAGCAGGCCTGGGCAAAAGTTCTCTCGCAACTCTGCGAGGTATATCTATCACACAGACACACTGACACACACACACACACACACGCATACAGACACGGTACCAGCAAGGTATAGTAAAATATAAATACGTGCCGGATTCATCTATTTACATGTATATACAAGCATATACATATATATGTATATATATATACATCTATATACATATATGGGGAAAGCCAGGGGAAATATCCCAAGTCTCCTCGTCGTCAATTTAGTCTTGGCTCAGTTCTCTCTGAGTTCCCTTCACGGCTCTGTCCCTGCGTCTTTCTCTCTCTTTCTGTCTCTGCCTACCTACTGCCACAGCCTATCTTCCTGTCCGGCACGAACCTGACTTAAGCATAGATCCTCATTCTGTGCTATACTGTTCTACAGGGACGTGCTGTGGAATCTGGGAGAAAGTACGGAAACCACATCAGCCATCTCAACACTTTCTTTTTGGAGAACTGAAAAAATTATTCCTATTTAAATTTCAGTGCACACACGCACATACACTGGCGCAAATTTAATCGCCTGCAGAGTCTCTCTACGTATTAGCTCACCCCGTCTCAGCAGTAGATCAGCCTCCAAACTGGTGGTGAAGGCATGAAGACAACCCACCACTTGACCGTGGAGTCATAAAGTGAAGAATTTATTGAACGTTGGTGGTGGTGAAAAGATTTAAACAGCGTAGACAATCCCACGGAGTCTCTTGCGTGTGCGGGCTAACCATCGGCTTCCGGCCGAGTGTATGGATGTGGGAGGACGTCAATTACACGGCTCCTCATTCCCGGCTTCCCTAAGAAGGATATTTTAGTGGGCCGAGGCTAAGAATTTAGAATTTTTGGCGGGGTGTCTTTTTGGAAGGACTTCAAAGGGAGTAGGAGAGTGGCGTGCGCTATCGGGGGAGGAACATCTGGACGATTTTTTAAACCGCTTTCTCCATGTCGTCTCGGGGAAATTAGTCGGACCGCAGAGCTGTCAGTAGTGAGATTCTGGAGACGTCTACATGACATGCAGCTTGGTGGGCTTTGATTAGCTCCGACCCAAGCCACAAACCACTGGAAGGACGATAGCTTGAGTGAGCTAGAAAGGGAAGGAAAACCGTATTGTATCCAGACATTCAGACACATTCGCTGACACACACACACACACACACAACCTATCTGGCGGGCGGGGATATTCACGTGGTCAGATTGCACATGCTGATGTGAACCGTGGGATGCTCTTGCGGGCCAGTATAGTGGTGAGGAGAAGTGTGGAGTAACGAACGGACGAACGAACGCTTGTGCAACGTAGAAAACGTTCAGCTGGTTGTACTTTTAATACTTGAAGGGGCATTACAATCAATCGTCGCAGACACATTGCCCTTATCTTGACCCAAGATTACCGCTTTTTATGCCGGCAGCCCACGGATATAGATGGTCGTACTAACGTATGTAGCAGGAGGTGAGTTGGCCCATTTTCATCCCGTCTTATAGTTGTGGATAAGTAGACTAAGTAGTGTACTAGCGCCATAACCAAATGTGTCTGTGTGGGAAGTTGTTGGGGAAAGTTTTTCCCCCATTCCGCATTACCTACACTTGAAAGAGGGGGAAGTTATACGGCAGAGTGCCTTACGCCCTCTCAGTTTCCGAGTCTCGTCTTTTATACGTGTACACATGCGGGAGCGCAAATGTGTGTGTGTGCAAATCTATAGTTGTGTATGTGGGCATGTGTGTATCTATATCTGTGTGAGTGTGCGGGTGTGTGCATGAGAATGCAAGGGCTCATGATGGGCCCAATTGCAATGGGCTATGGTCACGTAAGTGCGTGTGGTCAGATAAGTGCGGTCTCGGAACTCGTGATGCGAGGGCTAAAGGTGGAAATCGATATGGCCAGAGCTGACTGCCTATCTCTTCCAGGACCATTCCATTATTGGGAACCATTTGACTCGCCCTCATCACCCTAAATGAAACAGATGAGGCAAATGGCTCATTTCATTTTCAAATATCACCATCCATCTGCCTCTGCTCTAGAGGACCTGTCTAGAGGGATGGACTTTGATTTGAGTCTCTCGGGAGTAGAGACCTATTGGTATCCTCTCGGCAGCCCCGGTGTATCAGGTTTAGCTGTATAGATTCACAAATAATTAATGGGGCAGCGAGTTTGAATGAGTTTCCGTGAGGGGTATATACAGATTATGGCTTTCTCGCAGCAACTGCTGCTACTACTTACGAGTAGTAGTAGCAGTTGTAGCGAGTTGTGTAGCTAGCGTAAACTGTTGTTGTGGGCTGCGGTGCGGCCAGGAGGACCCTAAACTAACCAAAGTCGAATGGAACGGACGGTGGTGGAGCGATTGTTAATTGGCACTGAGCACATGGTCCTGTCGTCCTTGGCACCGCCGGTGTTGGACGCACAGACACAATAGCTTTTGCTCCACGCCTCCCCCTTAATTGCTTCCAGGTTCCTCAAGCCCTGAGCTTTGATGTCTGCCGAGACCTCCTCTCACACCGATGGATTCTTGTTAAGTCTTTCGCAATGGAATCAATCACAAACTTGGAAAATCCGCTTAATTTGATCATTTCAGAACAAAACCAGAGCTACTCCCCTCCCCATACGTCGACACATATTCAGCCAATTTCTCAGATTGGTTCCTTCCTTATCTGATTAAGTCTAGAAGCATGTTATTACTTTGTGAGCACGGATTTATCCATTGACCGGTGTGGCAGTGCTTTAGGTAGCGCCGTAGCGAGGTGTGTGCTTGTGTGTGCACGCAGATGTAAAAAGTTTTCTTGCCTTACTCTAAAGCCCTTGTGACAGAACAAGGCGATAAAAGATGTATTTGAGGTAGACGGATGATGAGCATGATGATGATTAATCACTTTCGTCTTGTTATTCCATTGCACTTGAGCCCGTATAAACCTGGGAATTTCCCGGCTGAACACTGTGGTAGTTGGTAGTGGATGCTGTGTGCATGTGGTGTTAGGGAGAAAGTTGGAGTAGAGACCGATGAGGTCCAAAATAGTACAGAGCTCGGCGATAGCGGAAGAGAGCTCGGGTGAAGACGAGTAATTGAATCGTTAGGGAGGTTGTCATCGTGGAGACCCCCTTCGGAGGCTCCGGGTGTCAATCAGATGAAGAGAATCCCGTAATAACTCCCGCTAGAGCTCCCAATTGTGCTCGTAATTAGTTTTCCATTTAGTTCATTAACGAACGTAACAGAATTACGGATTCCAAGACAGAGTCATTCTCGTTTACGTGTATTTCAGAAGTCCTGAATTGGCGGGGCGGTGCCGTGGCCTCGACCTCGTTTCAACTTTGTCCACCAGCCGTCAAAACAGCACGCATTTCCACTTTCTCTCACTCTTTCTCTGTCTCCCTCCCTCGTACACACACACAGACAAACACACACAGAGATACACTTGAGTCTAAGCCCAAAACTTGCCCTCCCTTTTCCTGGTACAAATTGAAAATAATTACGACTGGCTGAGTACGACACCGAATTCACATCCCTTTCCCAGTGGAGAATTAACGAAGCCTTTGCTTGGCTCACATGATACTCATATATATGTTGTATGCATATGTATCGTACAATTGCATTCTCCAACTGGTAAAGCTCCTCATAGTCTCTCTTTTGAAATAGAACAAGTATTGGGATGGTGACGACAATAGCGGCGATATCTCATTGTGCTCACCTTCCTTGCACTCTCACCACTCCAATGTTACTGCTACGACCGTGTGTGTTAGGGCACCTAATATAGAATCGGACTTCTTCTACAAAACCATTCCTGGATCCCCAGCCAATCCTTTTCCCGACTCGTAAAGGATTATGTGGGTAGAATAAAAATCCCATCAGTTTGAAGTAACTGAAAAGGGATAAAGCGGGAGGGGAAGGATTGGTAAATGAATGAGAGGTCTTCGAGTCTTTGGCTACTTGTAACCATTCGGAATGAACCTAATGGCATGTAATGCATACATCCCTCTTTCGTACAGGAGAAACTGAAGGGCGGACAGTGTGGAGGGGAAAGTGATAGTTTTCTCCCGGTGAGAATTAAACCCTCCTTCCTCTCCAATAATATCCTCTCGCCCGTCTCCTTTGACTCTGAAAAGGCTCCGGCTCAAATTTAGTGGGAGTAAAGGGCATGTTGTAGCCGTACATATATGCCTATATGTCCATATTTCCCTACTCGCGACTCACGATCCTATACTTGATGAAGTTCTTTACTTCTAACTATTACAGAGATACAGTCCAGAGTTTAGGCCTATTTCAGTGCTACTCTTCACCTCCCCAGGTCGCCGTTACTGTCTGATTGGAGTTGATTCAACGAGTGTGGAGTTCTACAGATACACACAAACACACACACACACACACACACAGTTATCTAGTCACCGTTCGTTCTGAGTTGACTAGCAAAATTTGGCCCAATATCATTCTCTGCATGGTTGCTGTAGCCCTGGCTTTGGAAAAGCCAAGTATTTTCCTCCAGAACATTTTCGTACGTTTGTGAGTGAGTGTGTGTGGCAAAGTTTCTAAATTAGCCGCTTTATTAAGACATGCTGATTTTTCCTCAAGAGAACTGGTAATTTGGTAAGCGAAAGTCAGCGGGTAGTAAAGAGTTAGTGGCACACACCCAGACACATGCGAACCCCTCGTGGGTTCCCTCAATGAAGTTTGCCCTACATTTCCCAGGTCCCATTCAACTGGGGACCATTCACTCATCCCATATGCCGTCTGCCCTCACTAAATTCATCCTGAGGGATGGGATAATTAAGGAGGAGGAAAGTTGAGGGTGAGAACACTATGTACTTCGCCCATCTCTACACTCTTGACTCCGCCATCACCGCAAATGATGAGCGGACTCACCACGGCAGTGTGTTCAGTCTATATGTATGGACGTGAGCCGAAAGTTCGCATGGGGCTAATAATAAAATGGTGTGGAATGAAAGCCGTCTTTGGATTGGCTCCAATTTTATTGCGTACTCAGTTGAACAGGTGAAATTAGTTGGTTTTCCCGTATGTGTCTTTGTGTAACACTAGTGATGAAAGTGAAAGCATGTGGGTGTGTATGTGTGTCTGGAAGCCTGCGGAGTAGGGTCGGAAAATTTGTGGAGTCTTTTTTATCAAAATTACGTTGAGGAGGAGCATATTTTGGTCGAGATTACTTGAAGCAATTCTTTGAGTAAAGTTTCCTTCCCGCCCAACTTTCTCTTACTTCTCTCTCTCTCTCTCTCTCGCTCTCCGTCTACACATACCCAGTCTCTCTTGCCTTTCTCTTTGTGAAATTCCCTGGAGGAAATTTTGAGTAAATATCTACTCCATCCCTTTGCAATCCCAACCTTGTTCCCTGCTCACACACTGAAGCTGAAAATCCGGGCACAGGGCCTCATTGGCTCTTCGCGTTGTATAGGTGACTCCGGTAAAGCTGCTTCAGTCCAACTTGTGTGCACATAATTTGTATGACTGCAATATCCTGGATGGTGGTACATGCCGCTCCTCTCCATCTCCCACCTCTACTTTAATGTAGTCCAAATTCCAACTATCCAGTTCATACCTAAATTATAATGGAGTTTTTACATTGGATATACGGTGGCGCTTGATGGGTCAAAAGTAGGGGAAATAAGCTCGGATTCCACTCTGGCGTTTGATGCATTTTTCAAATCATAAACCCAGTTTACTAGTACTCGTCATTAGGCCCAGTGTGGAGTTCTCAGAGGGAATCCATTACTCTCAACGGATTTAACTCCTCACATAATGGCCCCTAGAGTTGAGTAGGGGGATACAGTTAGAGGGGGGGCTTCACAATTGCGGCCTACTCCCGTACGATGTCATACACACAGATACGTAGACATACACACATTGTCAATACGTGTTTGATTACCGTGTGTGCTGGAGTGTGAGATAGAAGCGGGAAAAGAGTACATAAGAGAGAGAGAGAGAGAGAGAGAGAGGACATGGTATCAGGTCGGATTATGATCTGACCCGCCAGCTGGGCTTCGGAGTGAGTGTATTGAGTCCAAATGATCCCTGCCGGCGGAGTAAATGGGAAGTACGGCTCAAATCGGCCAGTTGGCCAATTTCGCTCATGCATGCACAGACACTACTAAACTAAGCAGGCTCGCAAAGAGCGCCGCGCTGGGAGACACATACCTTTCTGTCCAACTGAATGGAGTGTTCCATGCTGAGTGAACAAAAGGCATCCGTCATAACGAGCCGTGAATATTTGCTCTGTATTTTCCAGCTGAGGATCCCGGGAATTTCCTACGTATGTATATATACATATATATGTATGCATATATATATATACATATATATATATATATATGAGTTGAGCTCTGCCAAGCCCCCCCCCCATCTATTCGCCATACTGGTGTTCCTCTTGTTGTTGTTGCTGTTATTGTTGCTGTTGCTGTTGTTGTTGCTGTTGAGCAAGAGGGAAGGGAAGCGACTGGGACGTGAAAGCTGTTTACATCCGCGAGGGCTTGAGCCCCCTGTGAACGAAGCATTAGACGTCGTCTTACATGGGAATCACATATAGGATAAAGTACTGCGTGCATGTGTGCCAGCGTGCATAGTGATTTTGGTAGGCGTCCTCACCCGCGCTTCTGTGTGGGTGGGTGGGTGCGTGCGCACATATTTATATGTATATACATGGACGGAGAAATCGGATGAAGAAGAGTTGGTTGCAGCGGCGGCGGGAGTTACACTACTATACATTCTAATGCTCTCCTCATTTATCTCGCCATCGCCTCCAACAACCCCGCACGCACATTAATTTTCGCAGCACATGGACCCTAGCAAAGTGTCCGCTCCACCGCCGGGTCCAAAGCGGGACAAATAAAATACCCGAGTATGTATCCGCGCCACACACCTTGAGCATATGATGCGGATAGGTGGGTCTGAAACTGGATTGAACAACGGTCGAGTGTAGCCTTCTGACGGCGTAGGGAAAGAATGATTTTTCCATGGACAAATCCAGACCTTGTTCTCTCCTTTACAGCTCACTCTCGCCCAGTCTTGCTTGCGGCAGCGGGAACATGCTCTCATTCCCCACCGCAAGGACAGCAACACCAGCTCACCCTCCCATCTCCAAACCCGAAAAAAATCCTCCGCTTCTGCGGCTAGCTAGGGGCTCTGTGAAGACCGGAGGAAGAACAGACCTGAGGGAAGCCAGTTTCTCCTGTCCGTGACATTCATCAGAGTCTTATAGATTCTCTCCGGAGATTCAATCGTGACAAGCGCACAATTTCTCCCATTTTCCCGTCCAAGCTTGTCAGAAAATTTCCACCTCTTTCCAGTACTTTTCATTGCTGTACATTTTTCACTTCCCCGCAGTGGTGTAAGTGTGAAGTGTGACGCCCACCGAGGTTGAGTCAAGAATCTGTCACTATTTTTGCCGTGGAGAAGAATGTAAGGAACAGGAAGACAAACCTAGTAGCCGTCATAGAGAGCAGGTAGTACAGAGAAAGGATTCCATGAATGTATCATGTGAGGAGAAATTCCAAAAGCACGCAAGATGAACGGGGTTCAGGGGAGCCGTAACAGTCTGCGCCGAACCATTCCACCCACGCCCCATGCACGCCGTGAATATACGCACAGAGAGCTATGGACCAATCTTTGCATAAATCATATTGGATGGTCTCCTGTAGGTGATCAAATTTGATCAAATTTCCAATATATGCTAGCCCACTACAGGAGACTCACCTGACGCCAGTGCGGTGGCGGTGATAGCAGTAATAGCAAAATCCGAAAATTCAACTTGCCGCATGCCAGGGGTTTTATACAGAAACGGGTCCGAGGAACGGCTCCACGGGAGGATCGGAGCCTGGTGACGACCCTCTGGACGCGCTAGTGCTCCTACATGGGTTATATAGTCACCCTCCTTCCACCTAAATGTCCTAAAGTTGAACGAGCTGAGCGGTGTGTGCACTCTATGAACATCAGCATGATCACGACGAGGACGATGTTGCTGCCCCACGTCCTCTTCCTTATGATGATCATGATGATGAAACTCAGAGGGAGAAAGGGAATTTCAAGAATGAAAGAGATGGGAAACCAGAAAAAGTTTTCCTCCTCGTCTCCCCCGGTATAGTGTTTCCTCCCCACAGAGAGACAACTCCATGCATGCCCAACACGGCTCGGCCTCAACTTCCCAACGGCCTTGTATGTATGTTGGGAAAACTTTGGAAAAATTAGATAGCGAGAGTCAGAGAAGGAGGAGGGGAAGGGAGAGGATGACGAAAGGACGACGACAACGACAGAGAAGAGAAAAGGCAATAATACTACATCCCGTGCGCTCTCAGAGTGACGTGCATACATTTTTAATTTGAGAACAAGTGCTCCTCTTTACAGACGTCCATTATGACTAAAGAGAGCAGACAGATGGTACGGGTCTGGTCGGGAGCGTTGTTGCTAAAAACTTGCATATTCTTCCACAGCTGAAAAACACTGTGGGGTATGAATGGGGTGGATTAGGTACTCACGGCATGATTCTCTTCCTATCCTTTAACCATATATGAACATTCCAATATAGCCTCCCGCTTCCACCCAGCACCCACTCCACACGAAAGCAGTAATATCAAATGAAGGAAGCGCACTGCTGGCAAGTGGAACCTGCAAGAGCAGCAGTACTACATATGCCATGGTTCAGTGGGCCTCCTCGGTCTTCTGAAAAATACATTCTGTTAAAAGGAAAGGAGAAATTACCTCGATTAAGTTTCAGTAATTCTCATTAACGACCTGGGGTTATTGCGCCACGCAGTTTATGCATCTCCCTCCACGTGGTTCACTTATTAGTCAAACTCAAGTCCGTTTCGTCCGGCACAGTGCGGTGCCGGAATTCTGTGGGAGCCGTTGAGGAGTAGCGATTGCCACAAGGATGCCTTCTACACATGTCTCTAACGTCCTCCTCGGCTGCTCCAATTCTGATCCACTCCAGTTGCAACATTCTTGACATGGCTAGGACGTCAGAGACAGTTGAATTTTTCAATCTCTCATTAATTCCTTATGGATAATGTATGGGCATTTAAAATGATTTTGGTATTCCATCCATCCTTCGCATTCAAAACGAGCACTCCGTCCGAAGGCCAACCTCATGCTGGTAGGGGGTCCTCATTATTAATTTTTCAACTTTTCAGTTTCCCCCCTTTAACACGATCACCGGGGGGTATTAATTAAAAATTTGTGCGGTTTCTTTCCGCCTTCCACAAATTCTCCCATTTGCTCTCGCCGGAGCACCACTGTACTCATCGTAAAGTAGAGCAAGAGAGAGAGAGAGAGAGAGAGGGAAAGGGAAAGGGAGAGAGGAAAAGGACGACTGGGGTCGACTATGACCGACATTCCTCATCCATGTGGCTCCGAATTTCCGCTGTCAGTAAATTTTCTTCGTCTCTTCTGGAATCTGCTTCCAGCTCCAGCCCTCGTTTTCGTTCGCCTCGTTCAACCTCAGCATGCTTCTACATATGACGTGTACGCCGGGACTTTTCTGCATTTTCCAGACCCCGGCTATCTGCCTACGGAACTTGATGAAAAAAATCAATCTCATGTAGTAGTGAAGTAGTGGTGCCAATAGTAGAAGCTCATAGTAGTATAGTTGTGGCAGTAGTAGTAGTAGTAGTAGTAGTAGCAGTACAAGTACTAGCAGTAGGAGTAGCAGTAGTAGTAACAGTAGTAGTAGCAGTATTAGTTTAGTAGTAGCAGTAGCAGTGCTATATTCGCCTTCATCCTATACTCTTCTTCATTACCAGTCGAGAAGCGATACATGGACTCAAGATGAGGAACAAAAGGATCCCGGTCCTACCTAGATGAGTTACAGTCTCAATCAAATCAATCCGTAATGGCTTGTCTTAAACCTCCCTTCTCACAGTCATTAATCCAAGTCAGAAGAGGTTAGGCAATAATTACTACTGCCATCAAAGTGGGTTGTAAGAAGCCGATGACACTCCGTCACCAGCTGCTCTTCCTCTGGATCCGAGCAGAGACGGTCTTGGAGACGCATAATGGGAGATAGGGATAAGGATAATGTGATGACATAGCGCGGGGAAAAATTATTTCCGTCTTCTCAACTTGTTTTCCTTTGCCAACATGTTAGCTGCTCCATATATTTCTCTTGCGTGCGTGCGTTTCTGTGTGTGTATGTGTGTGTGTGTGTGTGTGTGTGTGTGTGTGTGTGTGTGTGTGTGTGTGTGTGTGTGTGTGTGTGTGTGT
>WJFA01000405.1:0-40063 GCA_009870155.1 Pseudobourletiella spinata
TACCTTACTGGATTGTGTTTCATGATGGTATTATTATTATTACTACTATTGTTATTGTAGTAATGATGTAAAAATAATATTGTGTCAGTGAAGAGGTAGAATTCTGCTCTGACAATGAGGATTAATTTGTGGAATTGTATCATATTTAATGTAAGCTATTATTATTATGTGCTACCGAGTAAATAATGTCCTTCATAGCTATAGCCGTTAGCCATGGGAGGCATGACTATGAGATGGAGTCGTGATTGCGAGGTGAATTACCAAAGATTAAAGATATGTCACTCCAGTCATTATTGAAGGGAATTCGCGATTGAACAAGTCTGAGGCTGTGGATATGAAGGCTTTATTTATCGTCACTGTTCAGTTTTAGTTTGTCCTAAGAATAATAATAATAATAACAATAATGATAATAGTTTTACTGGATTTTTACTATCACCGAGTGTAATTATTTTTCCGTTGTTGGTTTCAAAGTATGTCGGAGTTTTAATAGTAATAATAATCATCATCATAATAATTATTTTTCGTTCTTGACAATGCCAGGTATTTGTAGTACTGCCTTGAGATAATAACAATACTGTATATACAATATGTATTTGTGACAGTAGTGCCGTGACTCACGTTTACTTGTGTCGTTTGACCATTTAATTACGAATTTGACAAATCGTATATAAATAATTAAGCATTCGCGGCCAGAATGACTGAAACTTGGATCCCTGGAATTTTAGAAGCTGCGCACGCGGTTATTTTAATTGATGGAGTTACTTGTCGCATTATTGTAACGTCAATTATCATTATTATTAGTATCATATTGTTGTTGAAACATTATACCGTGTAGCGGGTAGGAACTTTTTCCACAGACCGGAAGGAGCTAGATCGAAAGCGGTTGTACAGGGCTGATATTAGACGTCGGTGAAGAACTGACTGAGTTTTTGTCCCACACATAGAGCATGTACGCACGCGCATAGATGTGTTAACCAAGTTTTAATATTAATTTAAGCACATTTATCATCCTTAGGACGAGGTATCGATTGTGTAGAATAAGTGCGCGAGTTGGTAAAAAATAAGGTAATGCTGTTGTGAATGCTATCTTCTCCCCTTTGATTGTGGAAATACAAATCACCACTCCGTTGTGTTGTGGGAACAACACCACGCATATTTGGTAAAATGGTAGATGCGTATACACGGAGTACATGGAATAATTTTTTTTAATAATAAGTATTGCGAGTGAGTTTGTTAAAATCAAGTTTTTATTTATTACAACAGTTGACGATAAGTGAAGGCGTTATATTTTGTGAAAGTCATACTATATTATATATATAGATAAATATACTAAGTAGGAGGCTCAATCACGTATTCATGGCGGATCGACTCGGGGTTTACAGGTCATGTGACCCTTCCATACTATTACCAACCCTAAAGTCTTTCGCCCGCCTGGTGCCTAGCTTGAGAAATTTTTCAATTTGAAGTTTCGCCAAAACAGTTTCTGGTAAATTTAACATGGTATTTACCATAAGGATGTGAATTAGCCCAAAGGTGTAAGCCTTATGGTGTTTTTCAAAATTTTCACTTTTTCCAGCCCGACTAAAAACTACTTAACATGCAATTGTACTTTCGTAATACGATCAGTTAACAGATCAAAGGGTTCACCCTTTGGCGTACTAAAATCCTTATGGAATATCCCATTTCAAATTTATCAGAAACCGTTTTGGTGAAACTTCGAAGTTGAATATTTCTCGTACTAGGTGTTAGGCGGGCGAAAGACTTACGGGCTAGTAATGCTAGGTAGGGGTCGCATGTCCTGATAACCCCGAGTGGATCCGTTGTGGAAACCTGATTGAGCCTCCTATTAAGAATAACCGTGCGTGTGCTCGTTAGGCACCTTACAGGAACTTAATAATGGACTCAGTGCAATTTACGACGACTACATACATATTATTAAAGTTAAATTAACAACTTTGTCTTACTGTTAAACTCATGTAATGTATTTTTAGGGAATGAGATGGGAAGTGTACAAAACTGTTCAATCCAAGATGATGATATGGACTGGGTATTTATTTCATGATGATTGTTCGTAATATACTGATCTGGGTATTAATAAGTGACCGTGAAAACCTCATGTAATCGGCTTCGTCCATTTTGTTCTGTGCGCATTAATAATCTTTTATGAGTCTTTCCATTTGTTGTAAATATAAGGTGAGGCCCTCACCGTGAGGGACGGATGGCGTATTTCGGGCAGCATTGTTACGAATTCAATCCCAGTTAGGGGCGGGGGACGAGTTAAAGGGTTGCCATGCAAAATCATGATCTACTGGTTCGAACTCCATTTCATAGCATGGGGTCAGGTCCAGATCCTGACCAATCTACATGTTGATAAGAAATGCAAATTTGGTAAAAACAATTGGAAGGTTTAATATGTGATATAATGGGCGTATCTCAATTTGGCCTTATAATTGAGGCATTGAGCTGCCTTTTTTTGTTAGAAAATTTTACTCGGAAATTAATATTTTGTAAATTATATATTCAAACTATTTAGCTCAACTAAGGTTGTTCGAATGCAGCCAAAAATTTTCTTTTAGCAATATACAAAATAATTACTCCGGGTCATACACGATCTTGCGTAAGCTTCTTGCTCCAGATATATTATACATACGGGTGATTCCTGGGGTACCATACAAAGTCATTTCAAAGAACACGCAATTGGATTCATAAGAGCGCTGAGAACCTGGAAAGCAATTAGGTGTAGAAATTCTTTCTTCATGTCATCCAACCTCACTTAAGTACGGTCAAGCTGTGGAGCAAATACGTTCGGTAAGGGTGGAAGTGAAGATACCCGACGAGTCGATAATCGACGATTATTAGGGTGTGCCGGGGTTCGATAAGAGCAATATTATTTAGGTGCCTTCAAATCGATGTTTCGCAGAGGAATTGTTTTATCTGACGACTGAGTTTAGATTCCCACAAATTTTGCTACTGAATTAATTAGTATTTCTTATGCGAAACATCAAAATCAAAGTTCCACTACCCCACGGAGTCAGCTTCTGGAGGCTTAAACAAAGTCAAATTCGGAATGAAATAAATACCATATTTTTTCAAATATAATTCAATCATGTCGATCCAAAAGTTATTTTGCATATATAACCACGTTATGTTAACAAATATGAACGCATCAATGTTTGGTGCGTTTACACAAGGTTCGTTTACAGAGACCAAATACTGTTTTGACATGTCAAATATGCACGCAAATATTTCGACATGTGGTGCCCGGTTCCTGATAGGTTTGGTTTCCTGAATCGTAGGAAAACCATCTGAGACATTTGAAGAGCATAACGATAAGATCATGTTTTCCATGTTTAATATGAGTTACAAAACAGCGTAGTGATGATCTAATGACAGTAGGAAGTAGACGTTGAAATTGAAATATTGGACGAAAAAATATTAACAAAATGAGTTTTATTATTATTTAACACCAAAGACAAATATAGCAAAATGTTAAACTAAAAAATCATACGACAGGGGAAGAAAATATTTAAATTTGACAAAAGGAGATGGTCAGAATTTATTTGCTGCTGACTGCTTCCTCTGCACTGGCACTTTGTATCAAAGTGATATTATCTCCCTTAAGAAGAATTCGACCTGCAAACAAGAATCCCACAATTAAGTTCCTCAGAGGACGTATTTAAACCAAGTTCATCATGGCATCTAACTATCCGGTGGCACTGACTATGACTACAAAGGAATAATTTCGAGCAACATACTGAACAGGTTAGAATAAAGTGTCACACCTAATATAACTCAAAATCAGTCTGCGAATTAATTAGTTTTAAATGCCTCTCATGTTGTTGCGTGCGGGTAACATGGGAATGGACAATTCAAAAAATCAACATTCAACGAAAAATTCACCACATTGGGAGCCGATAGGTATGATCTCAAACCTTCATCAATCATAGTACACTAGGAGATAATGGGTAACTCCTCGAAATTCAAAACTGGAAAATAATTATGGGGTTTTCTAATGAAGATTCCCCCCTTTAGTGATTAAAACTTCGAAGGCTTGTAACTCGGGCAAACCTAAATTTGAGCACCTACGAGATTTTCTGTATTGATACGCTTGGATGACCTCTCAAATGCTCATTATCATCCACGTGTGTAAGGGTGATATGTGGGGACCTCCCCTTGTAAGTCGAGCATTGTAATCAATGAGATAAATACGAAATACGGTTCAGAAATTTGCGGTGAGGAATCACAATTCACTGACGTAATCGGCTACCGTTTGGAAACCATGCAAAACTTTTCCCAAAATTTCCCATATGTGAATTTCCAATTTCAAAAAAATTAAATGAAGCTATGAGCTACTTATTATTTACGCTGGTTAGCCACAAACAGGAAATAGAAATGAAGGCAGCGATCATCACCTGGAGTTATTCCGGGTTTAACTTGACCAGTCCGAGCATCGATTTCAATAGCATCATCGAGTACTAGATTCATATATTCATCAAAACCGATTATGTGTCCTTCAATACGAAGATTGACATTTTCGTATAACCACACCGTGACCCTGGACCGATTCTGGAGGTACCTGAAGATCAGGTTCTGAAAAACAATAATTGTCACGCTGTTGTCAGTTTTTTAACGGCTGTGCATTCCAACGAAGTAAATAACATTTACATCAGCCCAACAAGACAATATTCCTATCAACAATATTCAGAATAAGAGTGGTCTGTTACAACTATAAGCTACACCATTATTCTGAAGCAGATTAATCCTAATAAAGTTGCTGAACTTTTTCAGGGAAAACAAATCTGACTTACAATCGGTTGGATCATAACCTTCTGCACTTTCGCTCCTGGCTGTTTGAACGACATTTTGACAGATTTTCTTCCTCAAATTTCTTACAGAGAAAATGAGTTTAGTTTGCAAAAAGGAAGCGTTTTTCACTAATTGACCGGCACCAACGATCGCACTACTTGTGCCTTTTCAAACACTCGTGCCGCTTCCAGACATCGGCGTTTATTCTTGTTTGTATTTCTCCGCGCAGTCCTGATTTGTTTCAGTTCTGGGGCGTTAGATGGAAATTGGATATTACTTATTACATACATTGTGAGGCGGAGTTCAAACTTTTGAGTGCGGGAGGTTTTGATTATAGAAGGTAATGTTCCATGTTTTTGGATTCGGTTTTGTAGTTATTTTACTATTATTATAACGGGTGCACCTCACTGACCGGCAACGCGGGGTATAACATAGAGTTTCTTCAGTTTTTTAATTGTTCCCTGGAAACAGTTCTCAACGTGTGAAGCAGTGCTCAATAAAAATGTGCTGATCCACCTAAAATAAATTTTTGGACTTCAGTAAATAACTGTTTCGTTTTTAGCGAACTGTCTTTTATCGAGGAATTAAATATGCGTTCCTTAACGAAGATATCTGTGTTGCTGTTCCGATGTCGTGAGCTCGCCCGGGTACAGTCTGCTCAATTAATCCGGGGCTATTCCTCGGCAGAAACCAAGGAGCTGCAGAACGCGATCGAAAGTGAAGAATTTCGAACGTTAGACATTTTGAAGAAAGAGGTACGGAAGCCTAGACGGAGAAGAGAGCAAGCCGAAGTGCCTGCACCAAGGTATATTCAAAAGGCATGCTTGCGCCAAACATTTCAGCCGTGGGATTTTATTTTAAATGGAGGCTTTGTGTACCCATAGGTACAAGAAAATGTCGGTAACTCAAGATTGGCCCAGTGTCTGGCCAGTAGCAAAAACTTTTCATCCTGCTTCTGTACCTCTCCCATTGCACCAAGGATATGTACCAGCTAATAAGGCCGTTCCCAACAAATTTGGAAATCTTGAATTAATGAAAATCGCTAACTTTTTGCATTTAACACCGCCTGCGATTACACGTCACTGCGAAGCTCTAAAACGTAAGCAGTTGTTATCGTAAGTTAAGTGTAAGTTATTTACAAGTAAGAAAAAGCTAACATCGTCTGGTGATGCAGAGTTTTGTACCCCGTGGCCAGAAGGACTAGAGACGGAGCGAGAAATCGATCATCATTTTCCGTTAACCATTGTTTCTAATGACTATTGCCACTCCACCCCTTCTATAAGAGATCATAGAGCTCGGATTATAACATTACGGGTAGGGATTTACGTACGTAGCTCTGTATACAAGGGATGTTATTATGTTTAATTGTTGTTGTCATGATAGTTGAAGTTGTCCACATTGAAATTGGATGAGCATGCCCGAGATAAGTTCTTACGGCTTGTTGGAGACCGTTACGACGCGGCGACGGACACTGTGACAATAGTTGCTGACTCTTGCCCTCTTCGGAAGCAGAATTTGGATTATGCTTTCTACTTATTGACGGCACTATATCACGAGTCATGGGTAATGAGTTTACATAAGTGCCAAGCAAACAGCGTGTGCATTAGATTTCAAGTTTGTTAATGTGCTTTTAGAATGTGGAGCCGTGGGAGGATGAGAAGCAGATTGCGGACATGGAAAAGTATATTTGGGATAATAGTCCTTCACAAAAGCGAATTCAGGAAATTCTAAACACATGTTCAACTTCTCGCAATAAGCCAGCGTATTTGAACTCAGTGTCCGAAGGGGTTGATGTCTATAGTTTAGATACCGTGAAGAAATACGGGGAGGCTATAACGAAGATCCACAACCAAGGTAAGGATGATTAGTGTATTAAATGGTGCTCACATCCTGTTTCATGTAAATAATTTGTTTGTATGAATTTCAGGTGAAAGCGATGAAAATATAGAGGATTACAACAAAAGTGTTAGAGAGCTATTTAATTTACCAGCTGTTTAGAGTTGTACGCGCCCGTCATATTTTTCAGCTAATAGGTTTAAACAATAAAAAAACTTTTCATAGGATGCCTAGAATAGAATTGAAATTGTCTCCTTGCACTTTCTTTTTGCGTCAAAATTGGCTATGACCGTACGTATTGTCATCCACTTACAGGCCGGCTAAACTACCCCGGAAGAAAGGTTGAAATTGCGAACTTTGAAATCAGTGATGTTAGCGTGGTGTAAATTTTCGTTTCAGCCATTATCTTGGCATCTCGGAGTATGCTGTCACTGCAGAACTTGTTGAATTTGTAGCACTTGTCTTCAGTTGTAGTTCCTAGTCCAATTTCAGGAGCAACCAGAGTTGTTATTGTGGACCTGCGAGAAAATTTCGTGTTGAAATAGAACTAACGTATTCCATGAGCAAAGCTTCAAGCCAAGATTCTTACACCATAATGTCAAAAATTTTAGCCTGTAGGTTCTTAGGAGCTGAAGGATGGGTTTCACGGTTCTGAGCTCCAACGTAGGAACATACCACTTTCTTGATACACATATTTCGTTTACTGGGGTTCAAGTAATATAGTGAACCCACATTTTGGAAGAACTGTGTGAAATTCGGAGATGCCGCTTCATTGTCTACCTCCCTGTGGGCCATTAACAGCGGATTACATAACCGAGTACGGATACGTTATGATTATTTAACCACGTGAACAGTACGGAATAATTCAGACATGTACCTTCCCTGTCCCACACTGCTCAGCCCAGATGGCAGGTTTGAGTAAATGGCATCTATGGACCTTCCCGTGGCTGTAGTCATTGAATTTGTTTGGAGGAGCTGGAGTATGTTATTGATTAAGAATGCCCCTGCGGAAATTTTTAGAATCAAGTGATAGTTACATTATCCTTAAAGAAGAACTCCATATGCGTTCTGTCTTACCTAAAGCTAAAAGGCTTATAATAGAAACAGGATCTAATGTGATGGCGCCATGGCCTCCGCCTCCGTAGCCTTTACCGTATCCACCGCCTCCGCCATACCCTCCTCCGTGTCCATGACCACCTGAGCCATGGCCATAACCGCCACCACCGTGTCCATATCCTATGCCGTGACCGTAGCTGGAACTGGGCTCGCGGGCTTCCACAATGTTCGACCTATCGTTTCCTACGTATCCCACAAAATCCAATCTGTATTTCAAAATATTTTCGGAAATTATCTGAATTTTGGTAGAGAAAATTTCATATTTTTCATTCAACATATTTGGATGCTTAATATATTTTACAACTTAATATTCACTACCTGAATCAGCTGTGGTGAGTCCGTTTAGTTTTTGAATCAATTCACCAATTTTGTGTCCAATCTTGGTTGAACTGCGAGGGCTCGTACTTTCTATGGATGAACTATGTATACTTTCAAACATTAGAGCTAACGCCACCAATGATCTAATCCCTCTCATGTTGCCGTCTTATGGAATGTAACTTCTACCGTGCACTTAGAGACTGTTCAGGAAAAAGTTGTGACTACGGAGGAGACACAAGTTCAAGTGCACTAAGGCATGCGATTCTTTTGACTGATAAACGACCCTACAACGGTGTTTTCGGGAAATACCAATTTTGTTCCCTCCTATCTTGTCCTATTGTGTCCACTCGAGGTCCGTGAAGGGAAGTGCGGAAACGGTCGCATTGAAATAAGAACAAACGGTGGCATGTGTTTGCGTCGTCAGAATTGTGTGGATAGTAGTATAATTAATCGCCTGTCTTTCCGTGTGCGTCGACTGTGACATGCGGGGATAAAGTGCTCTGTGGAATCACTAAAATTTTAGGGGCCGTATTTGTTCCGTAGAATAATAAGAGTTTTCATTCAAGCTCTCGATAACGGAGTTGACTTCGTAGTCCGTCAGATTCAGAGCATCAAAGTTTATTATGTGAGCTTGCTGCGATGATGCCGGACTGACAAGGTGTGCTCAATCCACACCATTATTGTGGGAGTTGGGGTAAACCGGTGTAGACAGGGAAACAAAGACCAACACCAACATGGATCGCCAACTTCACAGCTCCTCCTGTGCTATAAACCTTGTTTCTCACTTGAAACCCCCCGTGAAAGCGGGGTGCACGTCTAATTATTTATACTTTGGTTACAAAAGTTGCAGTGGTTGGTGCGAAGTACTGTCTGGAGTCTAATTATTCTTTGGACATGCCGGTGTGCCTTTACCTCCTGCTGCCTTCTACAGACGTACTGACTGAGTAACACTGGCGTTTAGACAATTGGAAAAGTGCGAAGACGCTTCAACATTTTCCCTCGCACAATTTTCTAGTTTATGTTTTTTTTATCAAGACTCGCACACACTTTGATCTCCGAGCCATAATTGTGAGACGTGTAGTCACTGACTCACGATATTTGAACTCCCACACCTTTTCGCATGTTCGGAATAATTGGGTCAATTTTGTTCGATCATTGTCAGTCGGTTAGCCTATAATTTTTAAAAAAATTTTACATCCAGGTTCTTTTTCGTGTGCACAAATTAAAACGCAAAACGTATACGATGAACATACATCTCACTAAGTGGCCAGGGGAATTATCTTTCAGTGTGATGAGATCGGTTGAGTTTCAACGTGAAAGAACGTCTGTACACCTGGAATGTGACAAAGACAAGATTCTGGAATGCTGAGGCTGAATGGCGGACAGACTGATGTATCTAGCGGTTTACATTTGATTGAACCATTAATCCACATGTGAAATATCAATTTGGGATGGCTTTGAATGACGCCATCAGACATTGATGAATGCAGGATTTGTTACATGAAGCATAAATAGGATTTTAAGGTTGATAGAAAAACTAAAGATTCTTAACATGATCCCAATCGGGATCTTCAAATATTTTCACCACAGCGGACAAATTCACAAGTTTTAGCTCATTTGAAAGCGACCACCATCAGAAAAGTATGACTTGAAGCGCCGATGAAAGGAATTCCGAATGCGGTACTGCGGTATATCGCTGCTTTATGAAGTTTAGGACTTTTGCGCAATCTCTTGATTGTTCAGTTGTAGACACATGTGAAACATATGTATGGACGCAAGTAATTTATAGGATAGTTGTCATGGTAGATTTCTAATATTCGCAGATATTGAGTTTATTATGTGGGTATCGTGAAACGACACCTTTAATTGGTCTCGGGATAACATTTAGTGTTTCTGTTTTCCAGAGTTTATTGGTGAATAGTAATTAACTGTAGGACATCATCTACTGATTGTAGTGATAAGCTCATCATCTCAATAAATTCTATACCAAATGATATGCATTCTTTCTCGCTTTCCAAGACTTCACTTACTCACTTTGGTTTTCCCCTTTCTTAGTTGGGAGGTCTTGGACTTCTGACTACTTGTTTCTCCAGACTCATCGTAATCACCGTCGTCTGTGTTTTCAGTTGACCCAGGAAGTTCCTTGAGTCCGTTTGTCTTTTTCAGTATCTCCTTCGTCATCTTGAGAATGAGGTCAAGGTTGTCATGTGGATCGAAGCTCTGGAGGAAAATAGGTGGGGCTACTCCCTGACTTCCACTTGTTGAAGTCTTGTCAGCATGTCTCAGGGCATGACGATTGTACAGTATGTAAAATATAAATGTGGCAAAAGACAGGAATCCCAGGATTGAATACGGATCGGCCATTGCCTCGGGTAGGTACTGTCTAGGTCGAATTATTGGTTGATTCTCGAGACTCGGATTCGTAACTGTGGACGAAGGGACTGACGGCGGAACTGCTTTGGCCATGTAGGAGAGGTACCACACGAGCACGGGTACAAGCCATGGACTTCGGGCCCACTGCAGGCTGGTCATGCTAAAATCAAAAATATCACAATGAAATTAAAATAAGTTCAACTTAGTAGAACTGATTGACCAAACTTTTGAGCAATTTACGAAACGCCTTAGCGTCGTAATTCACCCCTCAATTAACCTTTGCACCTATGGTTACGTTAACTCATCCATTTGCAAACTAGCGACGTTGTATACATTGATGAATTGCAATAAATTCAGAGTTAGATCTCTCTATAGTTTTTTTTCAAAAAGCTGCACGAAAACTCAGAGATAACACTAACGAGGATGACATATCCAAGAAAAGCTTACCTAATGTGGAACTTGAGTGTTGAGTTTTCAAATGTGGAAACTCAAATCTGTGAAAGGAAGGCCTTCTTCTCATGAAGCGAACTGGCTTCGGCTGTACAAATTCTCAGATATTTATCCACATGGAGATCTTGTGGTCACGAAGTTTTGAGATTCTCACGTTATACTTCGACGATTTTAAAGCTGTCAAAACTATAAACTAGTCATGGCGTAAAACCTTGCGGGATACAAATATATGACTATTTTAATAGCAGTCCCATCTGTAACAGCTTCAGTTAAACCTTCAGAGTCGAGCGCGTGAGGATGTGACAACTGAGAGTTTTATTTTTCATTTTTTTTGAAATACAGTACCATCAGTAGATGCCGTTTCAACAGATTTTTTGACTGCAAAAATTCCTTCCTGTGGCATAGTTTTTACACCGACGTTCAACTAAGGGAACGGCATAGGAGCTTCTGCTGTTGTGAGTGAAGCGGAAATGCAGATTCTGCAGAGTGCACAGCAAAATGCCGCCATCTGATCACGCATGAAAACGTTAGCTATTAGTAATTACCTGGTGTGTAAACGTTATCCTTTGTCCTCTTTATAGCGTTATCGTGAGGGAAGACGCAGGGAGAGCATGTGATGATGAATTGCAAAAATTTGAAATGTATCGAGATAGCATAGGCCAATGCTGTAATGGTTAGTTCAGTTTAAAGGCAAGTGGTACAATGCAACAGGCATCTAAGTTCTATTTTGCCCCTCGAGAAACCGTTGGCCCGGGTCCGGGTCCTTCTGACGTTCTTTTGTGAGGAATATATGCTTGATAACTTCTTTGCCGAAAGTATTGAAAGAAAATTATTTCCTTTAAATACCTAGGTCAACTTGTTTTTTGGGTACTATAGACTGAATTAGATTAGAAACCTTTCATCTCCGCCAGACACTAATGGAGTAGGATCTCAGCGTCAAGGGCAAGGAAGCGGTGCAGACCTTTTGTACTGAAAAATACAATTAGTTAGGTGTGAGGTGAAAACTTGAACCTGATTCCCAAATGTCTCCAAGCGGTTGCCTAATCCCACTCCCTCAAGCCTCTTTGTCGCGAGGCACGACATGAGCATGAAGATTGTGACTGGCTGCTGACGACGACGCTTTCCGCATCTTTAACCCACAGACTGATTGTGCCGTTGTTCTTACGTGTAACACCTATTGTGCAAGTGGGTACAAGTTGAAGAAGAGACAGAAACGGATGTGCTCAACCTCCTGAACGCTGTTCCACATTTAAATCACTGGCAGAACCGATCAGCCCCTTTGCCGTCAGTGATACAGCGTTTAATTTCAAGTCTCGAAAAATCCAGGACAATTTATACAAGGTCTTGGGCAAATCGCATGATTGCCCAGCATGTATGCTTGCTTTGGTTTGGGGCTCCATTTCCGCGAAGCGTATAATGAGCACCGAGCATAAAACCTTCGTTGCTACTGATGTGAAACACAAAACACATGGTATGCGGTACACCGTGTCTAGTGTCTAGACTCCGTGTGGTCGTTAGTTTATGAATGCAACGGTTATGAGACGTGCCGAAAAAAAATTACAATGGAAAGATGCCTTTTTCATCAAGTTTATTGTCAACTTTGAAATATTCTCATAGTTTTCATGATGCATAAAATATTTGCACCTTGTGTTTGTATTAGTATACCACATTATTTGCTTCGCCCTTTACACATAACCCACAAATTTTATTTTGATTGCTGCACTATAGCGCTCAGTACAGATCAGTATCAATGTTTAGCTGGAAGTACAAAGTTGACTCACAACTGAAAGACATCATCTCTGGTATTGATTTAACGAGCATTACTATTTTTCAACGAATCTACGGAAATAGAATAAACCCAAGTACAGTAATCCTCTAACCGGATTAAATGGAATCGTCGCGAAAAGAGAACAGTCGCATTCGATAGAAAATGTACCGCTACTCATATAAACGGAGTTCAAAAAGAAAACTTCCAAACACCGCTACAACTAAATTCTACGAACAGTGATTAAATTATCTGGACATGGGCATTTGATACTGAGCTGAACTAGCGGTTTCAATTTTCAAATACAGTAAATAACGATCTGCTTAATAAGCCGATAAATCTGCTTTGTGTGGGTAAGGGACAACCACAATTATTTTATAGCAATGCTGCTCATCCTCAGAGAACAGCCCATTCTGCGTACAGGACTCCAAAACATAAATACATACGTGCAAGTTATTGTTCTACAAATGATCACAGTGGGCGCACAGTTTCAGTTGTCGGTAAATTCACTGCAGGACAAGCAATTGTTCATGCTTCCTCTTGTTTCAACTCTCTCGGTACGCACTCCTTCACGATGTGGTCACAGTTCACATCCTCACCATCCATGACTCTCTTCTGAATGGACTCAAAGAATCGACTAGCCGACTTGTCCTTCGAAAGAGCACCCAGCCCAAATCTGGAAGCCAGTAAAATATTCCACTGGTAATTCATAATATGCATCCGAATAGAATCAATACCTTGACCGTGCAACCTGAAGCTTCTCATGGAGTTTACCTCAATTCCCATAATCCCATTAAATTCTTACTACGGTTAGCCTAAATTCTACATAAATCTAAATGACGGATCCTCACGTGTAGAGCTGGGTGAATAGAGTGTTCGCATCTCCCATAGCATTCTGAACGGCAATGCGGCAAAGGTAAAGGCGAGTGCATTTTGGCTTCTGCTTGATCGTCTGGTACGCCTTGAGAGCACCGTCCAGGCTATCCAAGATGGTTGAGAATCTGCTCTCCTCACCGTCGAACGCCTGTCGTTTGGTCCTCACCGTTGGTGTTCCGAAAATTTTCTGCCCAATTCATCATATTACCAGTTACGACATACGAGATACAATTGTCTTAACATGTGCTCAGTTTAAAAGTACAACGGAATATTTATGTCGTAGTGCTGTGGAGCGACAGTCAGGAAGTCAATTACTGTTTTACGGTCTGTACGATATGCTGTCAGGTACTTACATCAGCGGCAGACATAAAGTTAGGCATGTGGAAGTCAGACATCAACAAAGGTGTGTTCAAGTCAGAAACGTCAAGGGATCTGGCGCTCGTGCTCATCATCGTCAAAAGGAGTTGGAGGAGGAAAGCACCAAATGCCAAAGCAGCCAGCAATGAGAATGGGTCCAGCCCACCGTAAGTGCCCCTGTCGAGTTAGATTTCCGTGTTCACAGCGTATAATGGAAGAGAAGACTTAAATTTAGTTGAATTAATCCTCGTACATGACTACAGTCAGTGTTCTACATATGTGGTATGGCTTGCAGTCCTACGTCTGGCTCTCTGTCAGCAGTATCAAGGCATTGATGACGCTATTGTTGAATTTGTAACTGAACCATGCCTACTTGCATTTGGAAGTAAATGATAAATGGTCGTCCAAGTCGGATATACAACTCTAGTTTAACAGCCCGTGGGCCATTATTTTCAGTCCGCATCCCTTTAACTGTCAAGGGTCAAGTCCGCGTGCAGTAGTGGTTGTACCAGCAAGAAATAACTTACATTCTCCGGGTTGTAACTACCAATAATATCCGAGAGGGCAAGTGGGACATCCATGTCAACTACATCCAGAGAGCGGCCCGAGGTATTATTGTTATTGTTCAGCAGATTGAATATAACATTAAATAGGAAGACCCCGAAGCCCAAGGTAGCCAAAATTGCATAAGGATCCAAGTAGTGCCTGTCCATCATTACTCTCAATTATAAACAAAATGTTTCTATTCACGACAAACTCGGTATGAACTCATCTCATCTATAGGTCTCAGATGAAATCAAACAATAGATTTTAAAGTACATTCACTTCATTCAAATAAACCCTACTGTAAATTTAGATGTTTTGTAGAATTATTTAAGAACAATCAGCACTTACCCATAACTAACATGGTGTCCATAACCGCCACCACCGCCATAGCCGTCATGTCCGTACCCTCCTCTACTCTCGATAGCGTCGTCATCAGTGTCGTAGCCGAGAACACGGTTGGTAAGTTTTTTCACTGTTATCATCCCCTGCATGAGAGTTTTGGACGCTGGGGTCAAGTCTGAGACCATATCGGCCGTCTTCAACTGCTGACCATCTCGGAACCGCTTCAGCTGGTCCAAGCCATAGCCAAGCAGCTCAACAAAGCCAGGGACCTTACCATCCCGAGCACTCGTTCGCTTGTCCCAGAATTCGACCATGCGGTTCCCAGATGCGACCAAGTGTCTGAATGGTTTTAGGAATCCCTCTGGAACTTCTTGATCCATCAGATTCATCAACTTCTCTGTGAGAACCTTTGTCATAGCGGAGTTGAGACCTTGACCCAGAGCCTTGATCGGTCCAAAGTTGATTGAAGGGGATGGCATGGCCGTAGTTGTAAGAGTGGTGGAGCTAATAATGGGCAGGCTCGTTGTCCTCACTTCCGGTTGGGTAGTCCCGTTGAACTCCTCTGACTGCTCGTATATATTAAAACTGTTGAGTTTTACCTCTGTGCCAGGTTTACTAGTTCCAATCTTGTATGCAAGTTTCGAGTATTTATCCCAGGACTTGTCCGCGCTTTCCCACTTATTTCCCGACGATTCCGAGACTTTCCCAACGCGACTTTGAAAGTCTTGGTGCTTAACACCGTCACCAATGGCAGAGGCGGAGTAAATAGGATGGGATACATCTGCTGAGGAGTAGTGAAAAGCATATCCTCGGCTTTCTTTCTTCAAGGCAATATCCGATCCGGGATTTGGAGGTGATTTCGTGGTAATCGGTAAGGTTGTGGTGGGAGATGGTGTGGAACCACCAAGTTTGCTTCTCAGGTCATACAGAGTCCCCAAACGGCCGCGGAAGACCCGACTAATGGTGTCGATCTGAAAGGTATGGGCCAGACACGCATACTGAACTACTAATATTATACACAGGAGGAAGCTTACACCACTGGACCTTCTACTGCGCATTGTGCAATGGCTTGAATGGGGTAACTGTCCGAGCTTTATTGGATTGATTTAGATCTGTTTATAACCACCACACCACGTTGTATTCGTCGTCCGAGGAAAATTTCAAAACTTTGTTTGTAAGTCAACGCAAACTCAAGTTCCACTGCGGCTGCTGCAACAGTAGGGCTCGGTAATGCAATGGAGACAGGAGCCGTGATGAGCTGTCTTTTATTAGGCTTCAGCAGCCCTCCCTACCTCCCAAACTTTTTACTCATGTTACGGGCTTTCTTAGGAATAATGATGGTACCTGAGGGATAGGATCACTTTGCTCTGAGCAACAATCTCATGCTTACCATAGTCTTTTCCGCTCACTGATTCCTGTCAACTTGGATCCATTCTTCCCCATTATCCGCCGTTGTCGCGGTTCAAGGATCTCCCTCCTGAAGGCAACAAAAATAAACGACAGAAGAGTCAACTCCTCAACGTCATCTTCCCATGTAGATTAGCTTTTTTAGTGCTCAAGCACAAGTATAGTAAAAACTTCCGGTCAATAATAAGCAATACCGGCGGTGGTGAATGCCTGAATGGAGGGAAACTTATAGAGATACTGGTTATGTGTGTACTAATTGGTAATTCATGCTGTTGTGCATAGCTATGCGGTAAGATCGACTATCTGTTGTATCGCCTAAAAACTAAATGAAGGAAATCTCGTTGCCTGACGTTGTGTGAAGGTTTGTCTGATTGACTGACTGAAGAGACCCGCTTACGTTCTGACCTCATCTTCCCGCTTCATTTCACGCTATGTAGAGTAATCCTCACACACACACACACACAAACATATGTCACGTTACAATGTTTACGTGTGAGTGATTGTCACGAGTGGTGAAGAACACACTCCGGAAAATCAAGGGCTATACCCTTGCAAATGATGATGCAGGCTTGGGTGAATCGTGTATGCATGTCTGTGCCTGTCCAACTTTTTTAACACCATGGAAGATTGGACAACTTTACAAGGGAATTCCTTTCGTTTTGCTCTCAAGAAGTGGTACATAGAAAATCAATTTTGGAATTAACTCCGGTGAGGGAGATGTCGGTATGGTTCCGTAAACCACTAACCCCATTGTTCAGCGAAAAACCGTCTGAGGCCACTTTTGAGAAATTAGAGTGTCGGGTAGGGCTTGGTAACGTCATACTGTCTATTCCATTTAATATTTTGACTTGGTTAAAAACGGATGTCTACTTGGCTCATCCTCCACTATGAAAAAAGTAAGTGCGTCAGCTACTTGGCTCATGTCTCTCAGTCAGTTCCTCCAATTCTGCCGCACGCTTTCTGGCGGCAGCTATCCGAAAGGGCTGTTATACCGAAATGCGCCGTGGCCATAACCGTAATGGTAACCTGATATGCCCTTAAACAGAACGATTGCAGTCTGTGCTACTGCAAAACTGTGGATTTATCAGGGAAGAGGAGTCCCTATCGCCTCCTCGTGAACCAGCCAATTTGCGGTGTTGTACGGGAAGTCTCATAAAGGCGAAATTAGAATGGTGGAACAAAAGTACATCAGTACTTATTACCTGCTGTTCCCGGAGGAGGCAATGTCACTTTAGTATGGAGACCCGGGTGCGTGATTGCATGCTCTCTGCTGACTGAGGACTCGAACTTCCCCATACAATGACGGAGGAAACCGTTTCCCTAAAGTGCGCCATCCATGTACCCTGTGTTTATCTTCAAGGAGGTTCGGCAATAGCACAAAGCGAACCGCTCTTGCTGTCGTCTCGAGTCTCGACCGGAAACGCAGCAGGTAGAAGGTAATAGGGCCTTGGCATTGATTTTGTTCAAGAATGACAGGGGAACGGGACTGTGTGAAAGTACTGTATGATTTTATACTTGAACACATTATGAAGAGTGATTTAAACTATTATGAAGTACAACTCCTCGTATCCAGTTTTATCCTGCTGAGATAAATTTATTAGCCTACGAGCCACGCTGCATCGGGAGCGGTTGAGTACAATGTACTAGGATTAGTCTCGCATTATTTGGTGAGATCGCGCACGCAAGGGTTCTCCATATAAAATATGCAGTCATGTCAAGTTGAGAAATTCAGGAACGAAGTTCCCATTTCAAGGAAACCTCTCGTAACGCGATTCTCTACGTAACTATTTCACGATGGGGCTTTAAGTGTGTCTGAGGAATGTCAACTGATAGTATAGCTATTCACTACAAATGATCAACTGTCAATGGTAGCTGTTAAAATATTGAAGTAGCTATGCAGCGCCAATTTTTAGCGGTATTGCGCTTTCCCAGATAATTAGTGCTCCTATAACACTGGAGGTTGGATAACGAATAAATGACTATGCATCATTGATGTTGTATTCATTGCTAACATTTGGCCTCCTCCTACGAAAGTGAACTCTTTTGAAAATATATTTGAGCCCCCTAATGATAAAATATGAGCTACCCTTCAGAAACAATTCTCTTCAGTCCAGTGGCAACACGCTTAAATGAGGGTTAAATGGTGAAAGCAACTCCATCTTGGTTGATTTCTAAAGCAAACTGCGATTATGATCCATCTTTTTATCACTCATAACCAACTATATGAATCGATAGATTTTACTGGCCTGAAGCAACTGGTTTCGCGTACAAAGGTATTACCTTTGTGGCAAATATGCCCAAGTTTGTCACAGTGATGATGGAGTCGACCGTAGAGTTGTTTAGCAGCGAAGTTGATCTCTCAACCACTCGCCGCCCTAAGCGTATTAACCTGTACCCACTGGGTTTCTTCATGTTCTAAATGGATACCAGTATACTAAGCGGAAGGATAACATGAGGAAGACGTGATGTGCGAAATTGGTCTCATTCTGTGGTGGACGTAATGAAAGACTGAATGCTCAGGATGTCATGGTCAGTCGCAGATGTGGCATGGCATGGCACTCACTCAACCACGAAATTTATTGGAAAATTACTTAGCTGAAAAAATAGATACCTCAAAATGACCATCAGATTTGTCATTTGACACGACGTTTCATTGCGTAAATTCTTGCGAGCAACCCTTCGGGCACATTTCACGGTATGGACGCTGGTTTCAACATTGCTAAGAAAATTTATTCCGTAAAATAAATAACGCATTACTTACTAACAAATGAATAAAAAATTGTAATGAAAACATGTAAATTTCTGTCCTTCAAGTATTCAGTTTTTTTAGCGAACTAACAAGCCTCTAGTCCACATACTATGTTTTCCTCGGATTGGGAACGTCTACAAAGGTCTTTGATGAGAGTCGTATCTTGAGGGTTGGTCTGAAGCAGTGCGTCTTCAAAAAAGTACCTGAAACATTCATCATAAAGTAGTACAATTCCTCATAAGCATACTAAGGTCAATAATACTTTGAACTTTTCTTAATTTTATACAAAAGCTTTTGCAACACGTGGATGCACATGGAAACTTACACAAGATCCAGATTTCTCGCACCCGCTACGAGATCGCATATCTTTCCTCGTCTACATGGATCATTTAGAGTTTTCTGGATATCCGTAACCGTCTCCCACATACGCTTCAGGCCAGTTGTCTTCAAAGGACCTTCCAGAAGGTTAGTTCCCAGTGACCGTATCTCCCTTGTTTTCTCGGACACCTTCTCTTCCGGCACATCTGTATCAAAGCTGAGCCGCGTCAGCTGAATCGGTTTTCTCTCCAGTTCAAAGGTGGCACTGAAGTCATCCGAGAGGGATCTCCCCATTGCGGTCGTATTTCTGTTTAAGGTCATTTGAAAGAGGAGACCAAGGTAGGTAAGAAAGGCAAGGGATCCCAGAATTGAAAATGGGTCCAGAAGTCCACCCATCGCTCCGTGGCCCCCACCACCCCCACCACCCCCACCACCCCCGTAACCTCCTGCACTGTGTCCATAGCCACCTCCATGGCCACCACTTCCTCCGTAGCCACCACCGTGGCCACCACCTCCCCCGTAGCCACTTCCTCCTCCATAGCCGCTACCACTGCCTCCATGATCATAACTCTTTGGAGAATAGTATGTGCTGTGACCATAAGATGCTGATGCCCCTGAATGACTTTTACTGTTTCCACCTGTGTAAACAAGTTTATATCGTAAATGTTGTAGTACTAACTCACAGTAACTAAACGCTTTTACCTACTGCAAACAGAAATTTACTTACTTTTGTGCCCATGGCTTCTGTAGCCATAACCATCACCATAGCCCTTGCCATCACTGGCACTATGGCCACTGCCACTGCCATAGCCCTTGCTACTAGAATAGTCATCATATCCCTTGCCGTAAGTGTCATAGGTGTCATGGCCGTAGAGGCCGTACTGGTCGGCGTAGGAACTGTACTCATAACCGGTTCGATCCGGGCCCGCCAAAGCAGTGACTGCAGTATCCACGTCCCCCTTGGTCGGACGAGTACGCCGACTACTTAGCCTCATTCCGTAAGAGCTATATTTTTTCTTATAGCCTTTCACGGTTGCATCCGGCTCCTGGTCGGATATTAACTCTTCATCCATTCTTGATTGAATGGAATTTGAATCGAGGTGCAACGGATGTGGGGACATGAAGTCAGGAATGTGACGAATAAGATCACCCGTGCTAGTTGTCTCCAGAAGTTTCTCAATGTAGAACCATTGGTAGTCCTGATTGTTTGACACTTTGAGTGAGTTGAGGAGATAAGGAGGCATGCCCATTCTCTCGCTGTAGGGCATGAGACTGTTGATTACGTTGTTGTATTTGTAAGTTAGGTAGTCCCGAAGTCCGGGATCCATATTGTTCCTCATATGAACGATTCTTCGGAGGACCTGAGAGCTTGGTAGAACGCTGGACAAGAATCCATCCCTCGATGTCTTCCCCGACATCAGTGACTTAAGTCCCGTCCACAGGCTGTGAAGTGGTACCATTTTGGATTCCAGCGGAGCCAACGTTACGGTATCCATCTCAGGTAGATGCAACACTACACTCTTTGTTGGTAGTGTGGACATACCTACGGATTGATTCCCTTTGTTTCTCTGTACATTCAGTTGCATTGACTGGCTGGTCGAGTGCTGTTTCTTCAGTTGATCTCGCATATTATGGAGATCCGTTAGTTTCTGCCGAAAGATACCCGCAACTGATTTACCCCGTACCAAGGGCGGCATGTATGTGCTGCCGAAACATGTTGCCAGCAACGCTGCACCAACAATGAGGAACCAAGAATGACAAGAGCATGAGGATTTACCAATCCTATCACTTGACGTGATCAACCGAGCTCTCTTAACACCCATCAGAAGGCTCAAATTGTCTCCACCTGTTTTTGAAGCCTTTTATTAAATTGACGCAATCACTTAACGTTAAACAGAGTATTAAATCACAGTTAGCTCTGCAATATGGCGCAATTATTTGTTATTGCATTATTATGGTTGATTACTTGCGTGCCACACTATCCGAAGACGGTCCACAGCCTATCAAATCTGGCAAATAAAACTGATCCCTGAAACAGTCAGGTGAGGCAGTCGGAGTCCGACACACTACTAAGACGATATCGTCCGCGGGCCCAGAGGAAACTCATCGGTTGAACTTGCCGGAACAAGACTGAAGACGGGTGCCTAAAATACCCTTTCATCTCAGAGTGACATTTCCTCCTTCATTAGTGAACCAGTACACCGGAGGAAGCGTGCAATGCAATGGACTTCCTATGATGACAAAACTCATGCCACACTTTGTCAGAGGAAACAGCACTTGCCTCTCTCAATGCATTCGAGTTTACGCACTTTATTCTTCTGACCGTGAACAAAAATATGTGTATCCGTGCTCACTTTCCGGTCTACGATCTTCCCATTTTCTCCGTCCATGTATCTACGCCTCCCAAAAGATGAATGGTAAAGCGGGAGTGACAAAGAAGTAAACATAAAGATGGATGGAAAGACAACGTGTTGTTCCAAGCGCGATCCGAGAAGAAGAATTGATGCGACGAGGCGGGTGACAAAAGAAATTAATTGAAATGAGTGCAGACACCACCGGTTCCCTCTCTAAATACGTACGGTGAATTCACTTAGTCCTTCCGTGGGAAGTGCGGAGATGCGAGCTCGGAACGACGTCGTCATCCCTGTCACACTTCGTCGCGGATTCCTTTGTTCGTTGTCACTGAGACGCGTTACACTATAACGGAACCAAATTATTTATTCTATGGTTTCCACAAACTATAAGCTCGACTCTGACGACGCAGTGTATAGCACACAAGGGCCATTTTTTTGTAAACGTGAAAAGCATTACCGATTTTCAAGGGTCTTTGGAATTCTGAATGTGAAGAGATTTTATACCTAGTTTTCATCTGCACCTACGTTGTGGAGAGGGCGGACGTGACTGGGGGGATAATTTGTCAATCTATCAGATGTGCACAACTGAACTTAGAGAGATGATCAAATGACTTCTTGATCTACATTTCGTCACTTTTCAGTCTCGTAATTAAATTGGAAAACATCCTTTCAGTCTCCCTTGTATTGGGAGCAGTTCGTTTTCCACTTACTGCTTCGCAATCCAGTCATCGGTGCTCAAACATCCAGTAAAGTTGAAGGTACTAAAATAGATGAGAAAGGGGTAAATCGCTGTCCAAGAACCCAATAGATGTATACAGCATAGATAATGCTTCTCCAGTCAATAATTTCTTTTATTTTAAGTAACCGAAGACGTTCAAACCCTTTGAAATCCACGTAGGTACATTTATAGTTCTAACGTCTATATGATTTCACCAGATCAGCTTAAGCACCTGCTATCACTTATAGTGCTGATACTCAGGACAGGACATCATATAGAACTAGTAGATTTGGAAGGATTCATATAAATAATCTGTACATATTTTAATATCCTTATAATTCGGGTATCATATCACTCTATCGGCAAATTAATTCATTTCAAATGATCCTTCAAGCTCGGATAATCTGAAGTACAGTAACAAGCGGTACAGAATAATGTTACATGCACATCGGATGCGAGGCTCCAGTACATGGACAGATGGACCCCAATTTGCAGATTAACATCACAGACGAAATGTGTAGTCTTAGTTCAAATCATGAAGCCATGGCAAGTGACTTACAGTGAGAACGTCAGAAGTAATAGTTGTGTTACCAAGACGATCGACGTTCTAACACACTAAAACTATCTTGTATACTCTTGCATTACAGTGGGTTTTATATTTATATCTGTAAAACCATTGCAGACAGTCTGCCGCACTTATTCAGCGGGACTTCGGAACTCCTAAAAACTGTTCTATACCATTCGTTACGAATTCGAAGCACGAAGTACTAGAGAACTACAGCATGATGCACATAAGAAATATATAGAGAGATCGATGGTGAAGCAGATAAATCTGCAGCTGGTATTGGTATTGGTATTGTCATGCAGATGAAAGGAAGGAGGATGATGGCAGAGCTGTACATGGGAATCTCCAGAGATCTCCAAAAACGCAAATTCAGTTCCATGTCATCATACGTCGTCATCACAATCAATCAAGCTTCGGGTTTGCTGGGCTGATGGTGAGAGTTCGGTCGTAAAAGTCCCAGAATGCAGTCATGTGAAACCCCATGTTTGTCAGCACTACGATGTACTCCAGGAAGGCGAAGATGGTATACACTGAAATGAGATTTTAAGAGGCCGAGCCAAGGGTCAAATGTTGTTAATCACGACACGACCACATTTTCCATGCTATTAATTTGTGTTATTAATCCATCACTATTACTAGCTCAAAATCTACACCATAACTTACTTCCTTCCTCACAGTAGGTGTTATGACGAATGAACACGTAGCCCGCCAACGAAAAGCTTAACAAATTGAGCACTACGAGACCCCATTTGACTTGAAGGCTCATGGCTTCCAAATCAGTCGGTGGAATGTTCCGGCTGCTGTTCAGCAGCCCGCAAAGCAGAAGCATGTACAGCTCTGAAGACAGCATGAATACCAGAAAGCATTTCTCGTGTACGCCTGTACATAGTCCAAGGAAGAGACACACGGATATCAATCTCGCAAAGACTACGAAGAAAAATTCGGTAAGCAGTAACATAACAGCGAAAAGATCGACTGTGCACAGACACCAGTGGATTACTTACTGTAATTTTCTTTAGAGGAAACATATGTTAGCCCCACGAGGCCTAAATTTTCCAAAATGTTAAAGAAACAAGCGAGACGAGCCCAGCGGAGAGATCTCTCGTAGATGATAGATTTCAAGTAGCCATAGTACATTCTGGTGATTAGAAATCGAGGGGCAGCGTGCAAGGCGATACATATTCTCCACACAGTTTGAGACAAAGAGAACCCACCCATGGCAGCAGAAATAGAAGGAAGGTAGTTACGAACCTAACAGCACACACGCCAACAACAAAGTCAAGGCTTAAAATATCACAGTCACTCACAGTCATAGCCACCATAATGAATGCGACAAAAGTTAAAAATTACCCCGCAGTGAGTGTAAGTAGCAGCCTCCAAGTCGGTCACAAATGCCCAAAAAAGGCAGAAAATAAAACCTCCGAGAGGTAATGACACTGTGACTCTCGCCACATGCCGGAAGGGCACATGAATGATATTTCCTTTTATGTTGCTAGATTCGCCGCTGTTTTTGTGTCCAGCTAACCTACTATATTGCTTCCCCTCCATCTCCATTAGTACTGTGTGAAAATAAAGCCTGACCCTCTGTTCTGAATTACAAGTACTACTATTTTTTTGTATTTAAAGTTCAATACAATGTGCCAGAGTTATTGGAATATTTGTCCTATCTGTACCCTGTGTGCCTTACCAGAAACGCGTCAAAACTCCATCATAGAGCTATTCCTACTCGAAAAGTAAACTGCTCACTAATCTACTGCATAATCTAAACGAACTGTCACAAGGTTTCCTATCCGAATGCTTGGAGTTTGGTTGTCTGCAGAGGGTCTATATACGTTCCAGTAACCATTAGTGTTCTGTTCATAGGTAGTCTGGAAAGCCATGACGCCGTAGCATTGGCCTTAATGAACTTAAATCACACATCTATACAAAGGAAACTACCTCCTCCGCAGTCAGTTGGCTCACATATGCTGTATGAAACATACTATCTCTCAGAAAACCTTAAAAACCCGAAAATATGGACAACATGAAAAAGGAACCATCGTCGTAATTTTGACCTGCCTAAATTCCTACAAGGTTCGTAGGGGCTCAAAAAAAGATCACATTCACATTGCTGACTACACTTTTTCGAAATTTTCTCTAGAGCGTGTTACGACACGCCGTCCACGGGAAAATCAATCTCATGTTCGTAACACTGACTAAACCGGGAGTTCTCAGGTGAAAATTACGACACGAAACCACAAAAACCTGTAGTTCTAAGTCATTTTAACCAGTTACCACCAGTTTCACTGCGGACTGCTGCGTGAGCAAATATTCCTAATTAGAATAAGAATTCAGCTAGAGGAAGTAGATTTCACACGTCGCCCCTATTCGAATCTAAATTAAAATAGTGCAATGTCTCAGGTGACCCACTGACTATTTCGTGATCCACTCAAACTGGTTCACAGGAAGGTATTAGTTCTATTTCCAGTGATGGTTGAACGAATGTAAAATTTCGCGTAAATTCGCAGTGGTGGGGAGCCTATTGTGACGCTTTGGAGAGCATACACGAGCAGTTTACTATGCTTACAACTGCCCTGCCCGGGAAAGCGATGTACTCATATTCGCACTACATAATATGTATATATAAATCCTGCTGCACTACACTCAATGGTAATGCACCGTGAGGTGTGCGTTTATTCTCTTCTTCCAGAAGCATGCAACTCTCATCGATATAACCCGACTCTTATGTCTGAAGCAGGGACAGTTTCACACCGAAAAAGCCACACCGCTTCCCTCTTGCTTTCACTCGACCCTCACTACTAAGGTAGTAGTGCCTCAGCCGTGGATTATTGGTAACTATAATGGAAGGAATAAATTCGAATTTCCCGGTACTGGGAACTTCGACTCACTCAGCCTTTTGGAGCTCACCGCATCACTAAGAATTCATCGTGTCTTGGACAGAGCCTGGGATTTCACTGGGCTGTCGAGAGTGTATCATTGAAAGGGACTTGAGCAAGTTGAGCCTACGATAATGTAATACGGAGGATCTTTTTCTTCAAGTGTGCGTGTTGCGGTTCAGTTTCTTCATTGTGATTTCGCGCTGAACAGTTAAGAGAATAAAAAATAATATTTTCAAAAACTTGAGGAATTGTGACAGAATTAGTGAATATGAGTTTGCATTCTTTCGGAACGTTGATCTTTTGCTAGACTCTCGTTGATTGTTATCAAGACTTGCGAATGTGAATTAATGTAACTCCGTGAGTGATAATCCTTTAAAGTTCTTTTGGAATTTTATGGTAAGTCTACAAGTGTTTTGCTTTGTGAAAGGTAAACCTTAGCAATCACCGATGTGGTTTCAACACCGAACGTTGGGATAAACTAGAAATAGAAATAACTTTCCACCGTAATTTTAAGGTATTTGAGCTGCTGAAAGAATTGGAGCAGAGTTGCACACGACAGTTATTAATGACAAGTAATTGTCCCAGGTAGTAAAAGAATATTTCTCTAGAACTGAAGTACCACGAAGAGTGAAGTGAGGCTTGTACTAACTGGCATTGAAATGTTAACGACATTCGTGGAAGAGGGCTCAGATATTTTCGATTCAATTGATTTTGATAGTTGTTTTCAGGAGTCGTTGTATTTCTACCTAAGTTTATTTCTCGTTTGGGAGAGATACGGTGATTAGATAGTGCAGAATGTATCACAGAAAGACGACGTCAGTGTCTACGTGCACAAATTTGAAGGATGAAGTATGTACGGTTAATTTGAGCGAATATGTATAGAAGCATTAAATATTTGTCTGTAGGTTTAATCAGCTGTTAGTAGCAATAGTTTCGGTCAAAGTGGATGCATTTTCATACGGTCTGACCTTAAATGATGTGAGCTCTAGCATAAAATTGAATTGTGTTAGCATTATATATTATAGTGCTAAGTAAATTTTTGGTTGTGCAGTTTCAGTTTCTGAAGGCAAGATGGACGACAATGAACTACTCACCCTTCCTGAGGATGAGTTCGACGCTTTAAACGACGAAACTTTCGGGGATGATGGGGGAGGTTGTTAGCCATTTGCATAATATTAAATCATTTATATTATTCAGTTTTGACCCTCCTTGGGAAGGCGAGAATTAGAATGTAATGCATGTTTGGTTGATATCCATTCAAATTGTATTGTGAATTTATTTGAATTGCAGAATATAACTGGGAAGAGAGTCAGGTTCTCTGTGGCGGAATTTTGGGAAATGAGCTGTCCAACGGCACGGCAAGGGAACGCAGTAATGACGAAGAGGTAATTTTAATAGCTTTTTTATTTTTTGTTTAATTGTCTCATTATTTGGGGTCCTAGGTGGAAGACAAAACATGCAGTTGGATTGTGTTGATTTAAAGGTTAAATGTGATCTATTAACTTGCAGGTAGCATCTACTGTCGGGGTGACAAAAACTTATGAAGAACTCTTCCCCTATGAAGGGCAATCTCGGGAGACTGAATACGACGAATTTGAAAATGAGAATGCGCTAGAAGAAAGCATTTCGCGCTTAGTCCTCGACGATTTCGATGATGACGAAGAGTCAGTTTCAGCCGAAAGACTACGGCGGATCACTGCCACCAAAAATAATTACTATTTTATGCCACCACAGGTAAAACTTTTGCCAAAAAATATTTAAGTTCGATTTGTGACCAGTATTTCTAATACAGTGCTCATGTGATTCTAGGTTGTCAATCGCCATTTACAATGGTTCATGGATAAAGAGCTTCCAGGTGGAAATTCTTTGTTGGGCTCATCAGTTTGGTCCATGCATCCAACGTCTATATCCTCAAAAAATGATGGCGAGGACTCTGCTCCCAGATCCAATGTGTACTCTGTATCAACTAATTCTACGGAAAACCTTCGGAGACCTGATGCTAGTGTGGTGTCATCCTCTGCCTTACCTGCTGGATCAGAATTGGGCAATTTACTCGGTCTGGCCAAAAGCGCGCCCGGTATCCATTCTGCCCCAGCTTTGGGAAGCAAACCACCGGTGAGTTGTTTTGAAAATGTATAACCAACTCTTCGTATGAATTAGAATAACGAATGTGACTGATATGTAATATGTATTTACTCCAGTCGTTTAAAACTGTGGATGAAATCGAGCAAGAACTACTCAGAGAATCCGAAAAGGCCAAATTGACTGCAAAAGCTGCGGAAGAGGCCAAATCCAGACCTAAAGTCATGTCAGTTGAGGAATTAGAAAGACAGTTGATTCAAGAATCTCCTGCCCCGTACAGTGCTGCAGAAGTTCCTCAAGCCCCTAGACCTAGTGTATCTTCACAGCAAACTGGCATGAATCTTGATCAGATCAGGAGCACTTTCCGTGGCCCTGGAATGGCTGCACCAGGTCACTCAGCACAAGGACCGGGAGTGGCCTCTAACGCCACTCAACCCCCAATGAATGCCAACATGTACTTCGCGCGGCATGGCATGCCCCTACGACCGTTGCCTCCTCGGCCGATTGGATTTCCACATCAAAATAATTACGCTCAGAATCAAAATATACTGAATTCGCCCGGAGTAGCTGCTTTGCAACAACAGTTGCAAATTCGCCAACAGCAGCTCAGGTTTTTGCAAATGAACTCCCCCAGCCAGTTTTTTCCAGTGGCTGGCCCTAGCGTTCCTCTGGGTGGGAAAATGCCGTACAGATTTCCAGGTGGTCTACCTCAGTCCAGTCATGTTCAGTCTCAAACGCACAGACGCCCGGACAAGACTGATATTGGAGATACTGGTTTAATGACCGAGAAGGATAAGCAAAGATTGAAGAATATTCAAATAGTGCAGTTGCAGAACGATCATCCTCATACAACTGACTATTATTGCCTCGTGAGTTGAATTCTATCAGTACTATGGTCAGAAACGCGGAGAGCTGAAAATGAGACTTGCCTATTATGTGTTACTCAGATGCGGAGGATTCGAAAGGGAGGCAATGGTCAGCCGCCCATGCAAATTTTGAAAATGTTGTTTCCTAAGAAAACCCTTGACGATGATGCCAATAAACGACATTATGAACCCGCTCATTTCGAAAATTCGTTAGGAAAACTGCAGGTACGTACAAACAAATTTAGCCACGGATTAGTTAATGTTGCCCTCGGATATCGAGTGTTTGGTTGTTTGTTAAGTTTGATTATAATCTTCAACGCACCCTGCACCATTTGCTATAGTTGTAGAAAGGAATAGAAGGCTCAGATCAATGAGCATATATCTAACAATATTATTGAACAGGCTCAGAGTGCTCTTGCACCGAAGAAAGCCATTGATACAGTTATTCGTGTCATCGACTCGGGTCCGGCAGCGGGCAAGAAAAAGTCTTATCGCTATTTATTACTTGAAATCGAAAAGGTGAGAGAAAACTTCAAGATGAATATAAATTTTATTGGGATGATGTGAACGTGAATGATCAGCATGATCATTGTACTTGCTTTGTTCGAACAGATGTACGAGTGCTTGCTAGCGATGGAGGAGGCAGATCTAAGGACGGTTGTGGAAACTAGTGGAGGCGAAGAAGATTATGAAATGAAAGCCATACGGGAAAAAGTTGAGAGGTTCCTTCAAGATCCCCTCAAGTTGTCTGAAATCATGACTGTGAAAAAAGGAAAGGTATATCTGTAGACAAAAGCATGTTTCTGAATCTGATTGGAGCTTTAAATGAATCCTGTATTCTGTTTTAGGTACTAGTTTGCCGTCTTGCAGCTCTCATGGATAAGCCTGTGCGAATGGTCGCTGTGCAGCATTTATTCAAATCTTTCCCTTCGTGGGCAATTCCTGCTAACCCTAACTCAGGAAGCTCCGAACTTATTGAACTGTATCCTTATATTCGACATTGCGTGCTAGGTATGGACGAGCACACATTGGAGTCTCTTTGCCTCAGTTTAGATGATGTAGTCCTCAATCAAATTGTTACGACAAAGGTAAAGAAATGAGTTTAGAAAACTGGTTTTGTCATTTTATTGGTCCGTGGAAAAATGTGTTGATGAAAGAAAATGATTTTAGCTGGGCATGAGTATGATAATGGTGCTCTTGCATCAAGGAGAAAAGGTCACCCGAGTTACCCAGATCTCGGACCAATCCAAAACCGCCTGGAGCAAAACAGTTTATAGAATTTTGGCCGCTCTCCTTCGTAACAAACAAATAGTAACTCATCCTGTCGAACTCTACGTAATTGGATTACAGCGATTGCTGATGTAAGTTTTTATTATTTTACAATCTTGAAAACTCACTCGTCATTTGCGTTTAGGAAATTTCTTGTCTTCCTAAGTTACTGCCTTCCTTGGTGTATTGAGCTTCAACTATTGCTCAACTTAAACTAGTGTTACGAAGATCGTGGTTATGAAATATATTAAGCAAACTATTGGATCATTTTCAGGAGTGATCTACATCGCCTTAGTCCTCAAGTGGTGGAGGAACTGAGTAAGTTATTTACTGGATTCCTAAATTCTGGGTCTAAGCAAATCAAACAAGATTACTGAAAGGGGTGACGTGATAACTGATGAAATATTTCAAACGTTATGCAGGTTAATTTGTACGCATGTTGTTATTTTTGATTGTCCTTTACATGGTGTTTATAAAAGATAAACAATTGATTTATTAAAAGATTTTATGCATTGATCATGTGTGTTGTATACGGTCATTCCGATTACGATAGCTCGTGCTTCGTGATGCAGCCCTATTCTGTTTATTTTCGTCCAAAAATTATTTAAATCAATGCCAGTGACTTCAGTAAACTGAATGGTACTTGTTGGAAGTGGTAAACGCGATGTTACGAGTTTGAGTGGAACGGTAATTTTTGTTATACCAGATTGTTTGTAAACTTGTACGGTTTCATCGCCCCCTCGGGACACAAGTATACGATATTGTATTAGTGTGCGCAAATTTCGTACTTTAATGGTTCAGCTCTCAGTTTAGTAGCTGCAATCTCTCACATTCGAATGATAATTGCGTCATTAATAAAATTCGAGAATCTGTGGTGAAGGGACATTAAGAGTGAACAGTGATAGGTCTTTCTCAACACCAAATGTCACGAGTTAAACACTTCGTTTGTAGCTTCTCACTTCCAGCAGATTTTGTGAGCGATCTCAACCCGGTGGCATGAGACAGAATGTACCATACTTCAGATTTAGTAAAAAATAATTTCATTCAGTATAATTGGTAAGTTACATCTTTGCCATCACCCCTCGAGGCGATCTGTCGAGATTATCTTGTTGTAAATACTACCGAAGTGATGTTCGTTTCCGTTAAACCGATGCTGAAACACTTTAGGAGTCCAGCCCTTTCGAGAAGCTCTTCCGAATATCCGTGGCGACTGAAGAAGGGGTAGGAGCTTTCAACAATCAAACTTAATGTTATCTACTATGTTGCGATGACTGCGATGAAAGGGATGTCTTGCCATTCATTGGTCTCCACAGAAGACAATAGACAATTGAGAATTATTGAGAATGTCTAAATCGTTACCACGCCAGTCTCCTTTACTGCAGCAAATCCTGCAAGACAAAATCATTTTAACTCTCAAACTCAGACGTATATTTACAGAAGTCATTCATTGCTGCGAAGCACTTAAATTTTCAAGCCAATTGCCTGCCTAGAAAAGCGTAAAATCATTTATTTTTTATTTTTGAAGACTTCAGTTTGATAGTCGGTTAGACTGGAAAAAAGATCAGATTTCCATGATTTTTCCCCTTGAGCCTTGACTTTGAGCTCCGCCTATCTCCGTCCAATACATCCCAGGCCATGGAGCCTCTCCTCACTTAATGGGCTAGGTCAACCGTCTGCAATTCCCTCAAAATTGGATGCCTAGTCCTCTGATGTCCACATAAAATACAGCCGTTTCGAGCCCTCATTTCTGAGGCATACCTCATCGGAATCCTGCAAATTGCTGCTCCCCGCAGACGTAGAGATGTTTGCGGATTGCAGAGGCTGGTGGTGGAGATGATGTTGCATGCTCGCAATCACATTAGTAGTAGTTGTGGTAGAGATGGTGCACGGAATATTCATATTCGGCTTGTTGCTCGAAATGGAAATAAGTGAGTCCTCCTCCAGTTGCAGAGTTGCGGGTTTGAACTGGAATGAGACAGAAGAGCACTACACATTACTAGAAGCTACCCTAGAACATACGATGAAGGCACCTTCAATAATAGGCAGAAATAATCCTTGCAACGGAAATGAGCAGGACATTTCACCCAATAATGCACAATGAAGGCTATTCCAAGTCCAATTAAAATTAAATTTAGGATCAAATACTTGTACTTGGACAGGGCAGGCTGAAACTAACACGGAAAGAGCATAATTTGACAAATTAATCTGTAGCGTAATGGACAAACCTCCTCGTCATCATCACTGACTTGGGAGGCATCCGCTTGAATGGAGTCACCGTAAAATACAATGCTGTCTACTTCAAGTTCATTCTGACTCAGTCGTGAGTACCGGTACTCTTCTAGCCTGGAAAATTAAAAATATACGAATTAGTAGTCCTTTCCCGGCTATTATAATTATGATTTTGATATCACTAGATTTCCCTTTAAGCTGGTACGACGTTGCAAAAAAATGGAGCAGAGACTGAAGATTCTCTTCATTCATCACTACGAAAGTATGACTATGTTTATGATTACGATATGAGTTCAACTCTCAAGTACGTCACTGTAAGAATTATGTACTCACTTGTACACCGTTGCTAAGGGCTTCTCCCGATGCTTTTTCCATAGGAAGAAAGTGAAGTACAAGGTTATAGAAATGAAAGTAAGTGTGAGAAAAACGAGTAGAGTGTCCTTGGTGGATGAATTGACCGGAGGACTAATATTGTGAGAATTTTTCAACCCGTATGGATTTGGTGTATGCGACAAAAAGGGTAAGTGGGTTGAGTGATCGTGTTCTGCTGTCAAATTGTGAGCAGTTACTGGGAATTTAATCCCGTGTCGAGTTCCACTGCCACTACTACCGCTGTGATGGGTTACGTTAGAATTTACGTCCCCAGTCATTTTGAAAATTATGAGCTAAGTACTCAGGGCGAAAGGGTTATTCAAACCACGGGAAGGGTTGAAGATGGGGGAGGAAAGTCTAAAAAAAATTACACGACGAAGAAAGTATATATTCCTTGTATATTTCCGTCGTCACTACTGCAGAAAACTAAACAAGTCCGCAGTCCCGTTCATGTTTTTCCTAAATGAACACAATTTTCACCATACGTCGGGGAATGGAACAGGAAGTGTGAGTGAGTGCAGAAGAAAGTCTGGGCTAGGGACGGAGTCAGACTTTCGGCCCCTAGATGGATCCTGAAGGACGGGAGAAAAGCGAAAGTAGTCCAGCTCTCCCTCCCACAATTCATACATACATGTACATACGGTGTATACACATGCACAGTAGTCAGTATATGCACATAAAGCAGGGAAACCTATGTGGAAGTCAGGTCCCACTCAGTAAGTGAGTGAATGAAAGAGAGCCCAGGAATTTTGTTGGAAAAATGAGACCATGAGGAAACGATCGATACATTTCACAGGAGACTGTGAGGGACCCACGGAGATAGTAAGCACTTTATCTAGGGAAAGCTTACAGAGGCTAGAAACAGAGCTGCTTACATCGCCTACACGGACCTGCCTCAGTGTCTTGGACCACTTTCACTTGGCTCTACCGCTGTCTGCAGCAGTAGGGATGTGGTAGTAGCAGCGGCGGTCCTTGTAGCAGTAGTAGGAGCAGAAGTACTAGTAGTGTTGGTAGCAGCAGCAGCAGCAGCAGCAGCAGCGGTGGTGATGGAGTTAAAAATGGGTTGGTCTCGGCAGAACGCTAAGAAAGGTCAGAGGCGGCAAGTAGAAGCCTCACTTTTATGCTCCCACTAAGCCCTGTCCTCCCCTTCCCGGTTCTATAACCCGTTGTCGTACACGCAAGCCAAGATAGACATTCAAACCCTGTCTCATCCTTCTGCCCATGTCATCCTCTCTGTATCTTCCCAATATTTTTCACCAGCGAAGTTCTCCACGTCAATCATTACTGCCCCCGGGCGAAGGAGGGCCACAGCTCCAGATAAGAATTTCCGTCTCTCTCTCTCTCTCTGTCACTTCCTTCATCCTCCTTCCCTCCTTTTTTATTTTGTTTATAGTGCTGGTAATAACAATAGCGGTCCATTTCCCTTCCGGTGCGCCTCCACCTCTGGTTGTCCTCTGGCCCAGAGGAGACAGACAGACAGACCGATGTGGATGAACCGAGAGGCGGATGCTCTCGGGATACTCGAAGGAGGAGAGGGAGTATAGGTACCACTGAGGAGAGACATTGCGAGGGCGTGCTTTTTCACCAATTTCCCCCCTCCTCTGTAATCTATTGGCACGTATAGGTTTTGACTGAAGAAACCAGGGGTTCACAAGACAAAGAGAGGTGCACCTCTACTGTGATGGCACTCAAGCAGGAAAAATGAGGAGGGAAGCTAGGAGATGTAAACAGCTCATCGCCTTAAAATTTGCTAGGGGATTCACAGGGAAAAATAAGGCGGCAAACACACAACTCGCGCAGAAAAAACTATATACACATTCAAGCACACACCTACTAACACAGGCTGCCATACATACACTAACACACGCCCGCACACATACACACATACACACACAAACAGACAAGCACGAACTCACACAGCTCCAGACACACGTTGACACTCACATGTTTGTGCGTATGTGCGTAGGTCCCCAAGGCTAGATCCGACTACAAGGAAAGATCCTTGTTGTCATCCCATTTTCCAGCAGTAAACATCGTTTCAGGTGTAGCAATTTGTCTCGAGTTTCGCCATTTCACCTTACAGTACGTGGGTCCGCACTCTCTTATAGCATTTGCGGTGTAGTCAGAGGGGAGTAAAAACTCCGCCCCACAGCGCCTCTACCAGTTGAACCCCATAAGAGTCTAATTACTCGATTATTCCACCACTTATCCCAATTGCTTTGATGAAGATGGGAACCAGTGGGACGGAACCAGTGTCTTACTCCGCGCCTTTCCTTCACTCATCAGTGGAACTTAGCTATAGTACAGGGAATGGGCTGTGAACAAATGAATATGCTACAACGGATTTACCCGATGCCGCGTTTCTCCCTACCCTGCAAACTTGCACACTACTGTACCACATGCAGAGGAATAATAGGAGAGCTATCATGCCGTAATCACAATTACTTTCCCCATGCCTTCCGCCACTCTCTCTCTCTCTTCTACCCTCTTGCGCACAACTTGACACGTCCATCATCACGCAAATGAATGGTGGGCCGTGGAAGTAGGAAGCACATAGATCTTTCTCTCACGGAGTGAATTGAAACTTTGAGCTTGCTTGGATTATAAATAGGCCGTATAAAAAATTGTGTGAATCCACAAAGTCCAGGAGGGAAGTTTGAAGGCTAAAAATACGTATGGACGCCGAGAGTCCTAAAGTTTGGTCAATCATAAGCTCTCTCACCCACAGTCTCCCCCCAGCACTGAGTTACATGCTTAGAAGACCTGGGTTCACATGCGGATACCCATGGAATTGATGTGAAAACCTTGCTTCCTAATGTTAATCTGACTTCGAGGCTGACTACCCGTAAGTTCTCTCTCTCTCTCTCTCTCTCTCTCTCTCTGAGGCAAGGGTTCGGACTTTCCTTTAGTTTTCGCAACACCCATTACAGCATATCTGGGATTGGGAGTGTGCGTGTGTGTGCCTGTCTGTGCGAACGTTTGTACAGAAGTGTGTGACTGTGCGGCAGTGGCGGCGGGTGGTGGTCGTGGCGGCAGCAGTTCAGGCCGAAGAGCTGCTACCTGCGTAGCCCAACAACAGATATTTCTCGCCTTGGTTCTAAAAGTCGGCGCTCTTGAGATGTAGGGATCAACGGATCGATTCTAGCTGGCAAAGAACGGTGCCGTCTTCACCCGCCTGCATACTTATACACGTGGACATAATATTTTTATGTGCAGCCCCCTGCCTGTATTCGTACCGCCGCACCTACTCCTTCAACTCCCACAACCTTCGTCTTCCTCGCTCGTCTATGCCTATGCTCTATGATTATAACTTTGTCCTCAGCACGAGCATTGCTTGAGTATCACCAAAAGCTGGTTCATCCGTCCACACATATACGAGGGAATACCGAGAATCCTGCAAGAACCACCTTAACTTCCGCAAATCCCCTACTCTTTGTAGTTCTCTCGTTCTTGCGGTCAGCTGCGAATCCCCTTTCACTATCCGCGACACAGTGGGTTTGGAGCAACTATCGTTTAAGGCTTGGGATTTCATAATCGAACATAGGGGTTCTTCATAGGGTTTGACGGTAAAGTAGCCCGGTGCGGTAGAGAAAGCCGTGGCGGCGTCGATGGGTTCATACGAACCTCAGCGCGGGGAACATGGAGTGCACACGGAGTCACACTTGGTTATACATGGTGCGGCGGCAACTCCTCAGGTAGGGCAACTCTTCACACGAAATAGGGTTTGTTTCATGTGCACACACACACACACACACACACACACACACATTTAAACGTACACATATTCACACACAAGCACGTTATTCGTACACCACACACATGCACACAAACACACATATATTTGGCAGCCATCCATTCCAGCCAATTTGCAATAACCAGATATTCACCTGCTCTCCCATAAAATGAGTGCTTGTATTTATTTCCAAACTTTATCCCTTAATTTTCCACCTACCTTACCTCCTCCAAATGCGTTCTGAAAATACGTCGTAATATGGGGAGACAGCCAGCCAAACTTCCATCCTCCCAACTAACCCTCAAGAGATTGTCTTTCTCCTTTATAAGCATGTACACATGCGGACGCAAACATTCATACATATACATTGTGGATGCGGACCGACGAAATAGTTGGGTGGGTTATTGGCGATATTTTATTAGTGGGACGACGACGACGAGAGGGGAAAATCCGGTGTGTGACACGGACTGAGAAATGTTCTCTCTCCACTTCTCCCACCACCACTGCTCTCTGCCTCTCCTTCTGAGACAATCATCAAAAGCATGGCCAGGCTCAGCCAGCCATCTCTACTTTTACGTGGAAAATATATACTTCGGAAAGGAGGGCAGCTTGGTTTGTGCATGTATGTATATGTATATGCATTTGTGTGTGCCTGTCTGTGTCCTGTGTGTAGAGGACGGGGAAAGATTTTCCGCTCTCTCAGAATCCTTGACACGAATTTTGTCCTCTGCCGCCTATGAACCATGTACATGGTAGTCAAAGCTGCATCCGACAAGGTAGTTCCGCCGTTAATCGTCTATGAAATTGACTATCTCTGACTAAGGTTTTCATTGTCAGCCGGGAGACGAGTTAAATTCAATTAAAAATTTCTATGCCAATTCCTTCGGTGAATGCCCATGCCATGATTCAGTACGCTCATACAGTAATGAGGCATTCGATTCCACACTCAGGAAGTGCTGTTGTTCCGCTTGAATGAGTCAAGAAGAAGCAGAGTACGATTCAAGGGAAAGGGAGGAGCAACTGTGTGTGAATGTGTGTGCGTACGCGTGTGAGACGGAATGACAGCGAAATTTAATAATAATCATAATAACCCTCAAATAGTCCTTACTCATTTACACGCTCACCCCGAGGGCCGTAGCCATGTCTATGCGTATTAATATTACAGATATTATCGACTGCTGGTCCATGTCTAAACTATACACTGGCGTCCATTCGACGCTTTCCATACTCATGGTGTGTGAGCATGTGTTTGTATGTGCGGTTGGTGTATAGGTACTTGTTCCCACTCGGAACTGTGCTCATTTTTCTCTATCGTAGCTATGCATCCAAAGCTGTACTGCTGCAGAGTGTAATATAGCACATGTATATGTTATTCCACGTAGGTATATGCACACATATATCTGTATCCCACAGTAGTTTCAGGGAGAAAGCCAAGAGATTTTATAGTACGTTAGTCCGTTTAACCTGGAAATTCCGTGAGCATACTGTGAGGTCTTATTGTGAAAATTGAAAAGAAACGGGACGAATATTCCGTGAGATTTGTTATTTTTGTTATTCCCATTAAGGTGAGACAGTTGACAGGACGGCGGAAGATGGGTAGGAAAATGAGGAATGTGTCGGCAGAGTGGCCCAGTGTGACCCCTCCAAGTTAAATTGCAGCCCATAAAAAGGTGGAGGCGATGGTGAAGAAAGAGCTCTGAAACTATGAGATGAACGGAGGGGAGCGGAAACAGGGGGAGAGACAGAGAGAGAGAGAGAGAGAGAGAGTGGGAGGGAGGAAAAGCGAGGGAGAGAGAAAGCTAGGGAGTTTGAGTGGCGTATGTATGTGGACGACGATCGGGTTCGATGGTAAAACCGTGTATGTGCGCGAACCTGATAATGGTTGGCGGAGGGAGACGGGCGAGAGGGAGCCGTGGTGTATATACATACATTTGCTCCTTGCGGCTGACTTCAGTATCGATCAGAGAGTTCATGGAAGAGCTTGGTGGAAAGATGGAGGCGATACCTGGGTTTCTAAAAGCATGCGAACTAGGTCTCTCGGGCGACGGTGGTGGTGGCGGCGGTGGGTGAAAATCCTCTCTCTACTCTTTGTCCCGTCTGTCCTGCGCTATTGTACTCGGGACGAGAAGCTGATGTTGGGCAGTGTGGCTCAGCTATGGACTTGTGAAGATGTGTTCCTCCGTTTCTTCTTCAAATCCACCGTGCCTTGTCAGCTACGAGACACTTGAGGCAGTGCAGAACTTGAAATTTCTTTCCTTCCTCTTATTCTCGTTCAACTTCTTCGTCTTCATCACCTTCTCCTTTATCCCAATATCCCAGTAGCCATCGGAATCTCGGTACTATGAATGGCACTGGTGTTCCCTGAGTGGCAAGCAGGTCATGATGGAATTGTGCGATTGAGATACAATTTGGACGGTTACAAGGGATTTCCGGGTCGTCCGACTCCTCCCACGACCAGGACCCCCCCCCCAGAAGAAGAAGAAGAAGAACAACAACAACAACAAGAAGAAGGGATCACTTCTCCTAAACGTCCAACCTGCGTCCAAGATCCCTCCAGGAAAAGTGAAAGTCAAAAGTGTGACTGCCCCAGAAATAGAAGAAGATAACATCATTGTTATTTCGTCTCTCTCTCCCTTTCTCTCTTCTTACTAGTGCCGATCCGTCAAAAGTATTAAAGAAGCAAAATGTTCAGTTTTGCGAGTAAAATGCTCAACACCATCATGGGGACTGAGGATGGGCAGCCACCGGGTCCGGGTCAGTCACCAGGGCTGGGGATGCTGGGACAGCAGCAGCAGCAGCAACCGCCGTCGTCACAGCAGCAGCAGCAGCAGCAGCAACAACAACAACAACAGCAACTTCAGCAGCAGCAGCAGCAATCTCAAGTGCGGCCCATGAGTGGTTTTCCTCAAGTGAGACCAAATCCGCAGGTTGGAGGTCCTCGTCCGTACGGTGGACCCCCGACCTTTAGTGGACCGCGGCCTAGTCCTGCTGCCGTGGTGCGGGGCGGTCCTCCTAATTTTGGCGGGCCACCGAGACCGATGGGTGGCCCTGGAACTCCTCACCGCTTCAACGGTCCTCAACCTTCCGCATCCCCTGGCATGCCCAGGGGGATACCCCCAGGGGGTCCTCCTCCAGGCATGCGACCCGGACCGCCTGGCGTGGGCATGAGGCCAAGAGGACCCCCTGGCCCTGCCCAAGGACCTGGCCCGGGCATGTTCCAACAGAAACCACCACCACGTGCCCCCGGTATGTCTAATTAGTTAAAATCCTCACTTCCCTCCCTCTTTCTCTCGCTGTTTCTCTTTCTCTCCCTCTCTCGCTCTCTCTCTCTCTCTCTCTCTCTCTCTCTCTCTGAACATAGTTCGTTCATACGCCCATGTCCATTTTTCTTTGTTATGATATACGTGAGATTTTTATTCAGAGCTAGCGCTCAGTAGTCATAACTCAAGCCGAATTTCGTCTTCCTTATTCCTTGTTTAACAAACCGTGACGGTCGTAATATCGTCCCAAAAATCTGCACAGGGCTCAAAAATGACTTTTATGAGTCCCTCGGTCAAATTTATTTCAGCTTCAAAGCTTGGACCAATTTCCTGCACGATGTGGAATCCTTTGGACACTGGTGATGCACTATGACGTCATGATTCTCATGATGGGATGGAAGCTTAGAGTGTATTAATGTGATGATGTTCTGCATTATTCTTCCCGCGGTGCCCCTCTGCAAGGCATATGTATGCACG